>CCAG010018793.1:0-72441 GCA_001077435.1 Glossina morsitans morsitans | reverse complement strand
AAAACTTGGACGTGTTATAGTCTGCTTGACGATTTTTGGCTTGCGAAAAAAATGGATAAAAAAATCGATGTTAGATTTTATGTGAAAAAAAAAATAAATAAAGTGCTCTAACTAACTTAAAATGCTGACTGTGGCATTGACCGAGTTTACTTTGAACAAAAGATGTTTATAAGTAGTGTAGACTTTTCACTAAAGACCGGCAAGATGTTAATGACGACGCCCGTCAACAACCGATGAAAGAAAACGTTGAAGCAATGAAGAAAATTATGGAGAATAGGTACAGTACTGATAGAGAAGTTGTTGGGCAGAGTCGGCATATCGGTTGACATTTGGATGTGAAACGTGTGGCAGCGAATTGCCAACTCAGACGTCATTGCTTTTTCGCAACTTTTTGGTCAAAAACAACATCGTAACCATGCCTCAGCCACCATATTTGCTGGAGTTGATTCCCTGTTGCTTTCTTTTATTCCCAAACCTGAAAAGATCCCTGAGAAGACGGAGTTTTGCCGCGACTGAGGAGATAAAGACCACCGCGCTAGAAGAGTTCATGGCCATAAGCAAAAAGCGCACATCAGCAGTGCTTCGAGAATTCGAAAAAACGCTGGCACAAGTCTATTAATAGAAATGGGGATTACTTTGATGGGGACAAAACAGGTATTGATGTATAAATAAATATTTGTCGAGAAAAATAAAAAGTCAATTTTTTGTTGTTGTTCAAAACACACCCCGTGTATACTTTATTTTTCTTAAATAATTGTAACGCACACAAAGAAAGTTTTTTCGAATAAGCTACAAACCAAAAATTTCGATAAATAACATATTGCTCATCTCAGAATTCTATCTTGGAAAATTTATATTTATTTTTCTCATTCTCGTCAAATTAAATTGAAGAATGACCTGGATTTGCCTATAGGGTCGAAGCTAATCAGCAAAACACCTGAAAACAACCAACCTACGCACACAAGTCTCTATTGCTTATCATATGAGAAATTTCCCATAATTTTATGGAGTTAGCTCAGTATAGTTCGGTATATTAAGTTATATACTTGTATGTCACGGATATTACGGATTACGGATTTTCAATTGTTTCTGTATTAACGATGCAACCGCTTTTGCTCAACTTTCCGTATGTTATGTTTTATTGATAGATAAAGATAGCAAAACATATGTACATATATATTATACATATGTTATGGAATGGGAGCAACACACCACTCAAACATGTTTTGCTTCTACTTCCGCATGAAAAGTGACGAAAACAAACGGACAACAATACATATAAACAAAGAAATTATACTAAACGATATCTTTTTAACCGAATATAATATTTATTCCTCGCGATTATTATTTTTAGATTAATATGGTGAAGTACTCGTCGCCTATACCTATAATCTATCAACAATAAAATTTGTACTTTTATCTGAAATGTAATTTTTTTTTTTTTTTTTTTTTTAAATGAAATTTCGTTTACTTCGATTTTTATAATTTGAATATAATTAATTATAATATTTTAAATTACTATTCAGATAATTTTGAATTTTGAATTGAGTGAGTTTCATATCAAAATAATGCATCTAATCTTTGATTAACATTCCGAATAATAATTCATTTTATGCAAATGTCATCAAGCCAAATGTCGCACGGATATTCTTGTTCCAAATTCAAAAAAAAAAAAAAAAAAAATAATTCATTTAATATTTCTGAGAAACTGATTTATTTGAAATGCGCGAATATTCATACCATTTACCGTGTTTCTGTTCGACTCATTCATTTTTCTTCAGATTAGTATTTATCATGACAAAATTGTTCATCTTTTTTTATGATAAATTACATTTCTGCTGAAATTAAAACTTTTTCTTCTCTGCATATATTTTACGCACACAATTCCCATTTTAATTGTGTGTGTATATATACATATATAAATTTTAAGCATACATATATATATAAACAAACATACACAAATACATACACGCACGTAAGCACTCACACAATCATATGCATACATACAAACATATATATACACATAAACATATATATATATATATATATATATACTATAGTACATATAATCTTTTCATATTAAGTTCGTTTTTCGATCATTTAACTTAAATCCATGTAACTATGTGAGTGTATATGCATTATTGCTCAGAGTCATTAAGTCCGCGCTATCCATTTATTCAACATCTCTTTTACTATTCCATATATATGTATATATGTATATGTATATTTATATTAAAACAAAAAGAAAAGAAAAACACTCATAAACATTTGACCGTTACAAACGCCACACATAAATAACACTAGTACAAGTAGAGTGGTCTGTTGGAATTTTTTCTCACCTTTATTAATATTTAATGAACTTTTTGCTGTATTTTACATGCGTACTTATATTTTTAATAAATTATTAATTCAATTTATTTCATTTTGTATTTTCAAAATATAAATAAATAAATAAATAAATAAATAAAATCAACACATTTTATTTAATATTTTCGATAAAAGTAAATTTTTTTTTTTGTTTTATTATTATAATTTTTTTTTTTTATTATTTTGCATTGAAATTTTTCCTTTAAAAATTTTATTCGTCATAAATTGAATTGAAAATTAATTCATTTCTTCTTCACGAATTTCTCTCGAGTTTGAAATTAAGCATAAATAGGAAAATCGTTCATATATATATATATATATATATATTTTGTTTTCTTTTTTATATATATAGATGTAATATTTTCATTAATATATTTATTTATTCTTATTATTATTAATGCCTTTTATTATTTTTATTTTAAATCCATTTACACGTTAACACTTGCGCTATCGGGAAAATGCTATAAGTTATCCGCTCGGAGGCTAAAAGCCTACTGGATTTTCTATTTTCTTCCGTCAATATGAGTGAGTAATTTTTGGTTACTCAGCACAACTAACAATAGCATCTCGTCATCGCAGTTCTTGTATGTACGATATTCTACTAAATAGTAGCGATTTGACTTCGACATAGAAACAGAAAAAAAACAAAAAAAAAACAAAAAAATGAAGAAAATTATGGAAATTCTCCACATACACACACATACACACACACACACATACACTTACACACGCGTTAACACATCCAAAATACTCTCTCATTCCCTTATTAAATATGTGTTTTCCAAAACGTTTTATTCTTAAAAGTGTTTAAAAACCAGGTGTTGGAAGACGTTTTTTTCTTAAAACAGATATATTTTTTAATCTACTTTCATTAAAAATGAATTTCCAAACATATATATTTTTGAAAAGATTTAAAATTACATACATATACATTTTCTTTATCTTTTTGTTTTAAAAAAAAAAAAAAAAAAAATTATTTATTTTTTAAGTAGTTTTTATTATTATTTATATATTAAACATTTTGATTTATTTGCTTATCACTTTTTCGATAAAACGGATTTTTATTTTATATATATATATATATATATATTCCAAAAACGTGCAATATTTAAAAAAAAAAATGTGTTGCATATATCACACACAGGCACGCACCAAAAAAAAACACCCGCATACAGACACACAGGCAATTATACATTCGCACGACGAGAAAGGATCTAAACTTTCCTGTTGCTGCATGGTATTACTGTTTTCAGAGATTCTCCGCAAAGGCTGTTATGTTAATGCTCTTTCCTTTTTTTCTTACGCTCTCTTGCAGCATTAACTGGAAGTAAGTATAAACTCACTACTCACTTTCCTATTCTCTTTTTCACTCTCTGTCTATCTATTCCTTTCTCTCTCTCTCTCTCTCTCTCTCGCCACAGTTTTCCTTCCTCTTTCACCCAGATACTTACTCCTTTGCCATCATAAACGTTGACAAACTGGATGCTTAGGAGGGCGATATGCTAACAAGTGGAGCAACAGTTGAAATGAATGAATTATTGTGAGTGTAATGTAAAAAAAGAATAAACATATTTATGTGCATGCAAACATATTCATATACAGACTTATTTATTTATATACACTTTCGCCTATGCAAATATTTAAGCGTACATTATAACAAATTTTCACTTAAACAATCCTTGTTCATAAATTTCGAGAGGATAGTTTTTTCGTAACTCGTAAAGTTAACATTGTCCCAATAGGTCCCCTAAGGCCGTTAAATTTGCAATAAATTAATTCGCTTGCAAATTGCAATTTTTTTTGTTTTTTTTTTTTTTTTTTTCATAAACACGCTCGTGTTTATAAAGAGTGATGATTATTCGGATATGAACGTGTGTGTGTGCTCACGATAATTCAATATGTGTGTTTCTCAATATTTTTATTTGATTATTTTGGTTTTTGTTTTATTTTTAATTTCCTGGAAATATTTGTGTGTTTCATGCTCTTTTTTATACGCGCACATCTAAGACGATAAGTGCAAAGGCTTGGGATATAGTCGTCGTATATGCTGGCAGGTTATGTCACTGAAAAAGTCGAAAAATGTTTACTCGCCGCTCCGTTATTAACAATTAATGATCATAATGAGTATATTCGACAAAGTGGTTGGAAGAGAAACGTAACAGCAACTGGTGGCACAGAGAAGGAGTTTGCCTTTGAAAATTTCCATTACACGTTGCATTTAATTATGGCATAACTAACTAACTAACGTCTATCGCATTTATGATATGTTTACTTAGTTTGACTTGATTTTTTTTCCTTTTTTTTTATTTTTTATAGTAACGTCAAGGCATTCATTAATTTGTATTAGTTTGTTCAAGACCCGCACATCTATCGAACTACGAATCTACTCTTTTTCTATTTAAATAAATTGAAATAATGAGCAATTTTGGTATTCTCTAGAACACAATAAGCTTTTATTATCGAACACAAACAGACGCACACACACACGGGCGCACAAACATTTACATCGAGAAATATTTGATATAAAAGAAGTCGCATTTAATTGCGTTGAAAGGCATAATTAAAATAAAAGATAATACCACATTTCGCATCATGGCAAGCAAACATGGAAGCTATTGTTGTCTTCAGCGCTTTTATAAAGCCAATGGCGGGAGAGCAGCACAAAAGACAGAAAAATATAAACATAAACATAATTACCGGTATTGTGTTACGGATTTGTTCAAAAACAATACCGAATTTAGCGATAAGTAAAAACAGTAACGTTGTCTACTTTTAGGGTTAATGTTTAAGTCTTTCTTATATGCAAAGTTAGTTACATTAAAGCAAACCACCATTCCATGCAATTACATTTAAAATTTCCCATTCTCCGTTTGGAACTTAAACAGGGTCACTTCTTTCTAAATTTATATGAAGATATGAAGAAAAAAAGGAAAAAGCAAGAAAAGAATTTGTATGAAAAAATGAAAGATTTATGAATATATCGGTTTTTTATATTCAAGTAATGCTACCTTGCGGCAGCGAATTTATGGGTTATTTTCTCGAATGTTTTTACGAAAGACTAGCTAATATATGGTAAGCAATTTTTTACAAGTATTTGCACATTAGCTGAGGTATTTCCAAAGCACACTGGCGGCAAAGCGTCATCCGCAAAAATCATATTTATTTACTTTTTTTTTTGTATCACTCTTCCCCGGGCGTATATACATGCAGGCTGCAATTTAGCTTCTGAAATAAATAACTAAAACACCTCTTGAAATATTATACAATGTCTGGTGAATTGCGTAAAAATTCTTTGAAAATATTGATGTAAAGAAGAAGAAGTCGATTTAAAGTGAAAAAATTATTCTTTTTTTTTTCTACAAAAAAAATCTGTCGAAAATCGTGTATACATGTACATAACATATTTTTTTCGGAATTTCTAAGAACAAAATGGAGTCGCACCATCTTTTAGCAGACAAAAAGTTCTTACTTAGGATCGCGTCTTAAATTGCTTTGTGCCATTTGAAGTACGAAAGGAAAAAAGGAACGCGCACAATACGCACAATACGACGAAAATATTCAAATAACTGTTCCAAGCAATTTGACTGCAAATTCGTGACATTTGCAGGACGAAGTTTGGCTAAGATGACACGCAAGGATTGCTAATGTTAATTATAGATGCAGAGACGTTTCTTACTTCACAAATCCTCTTCGCTGCGAAGAGTTGTTGGAACTTCGCAAAAGGAAAGTTTTGCCAAACAATTCATCCTGAAGACACTGTACCCGACAATTTAGCTGTGTAGACCACGCGCCACCAACACCTGTCGATGAAGCGAAACACAAACTGTTAACACAATTTTTGACAATCATGGTCATGGTCATGGACGGTCAATCATCCTATTATCGTACTGCTATCAGCCTACAAGTGCAATATAGGCTGGTGCGTAGCCTGTGACTAAGTTTACTTGGAGACTTTACACTGTCAAGAGAGTAAATTCTTATCGAATTATTATTACTCGTCCTCTAGACAATTCACTTGAAATTTTCGCAAAGATTTGCTTATAGGATGAGCTTTTTCCAAATCTCTTCATTGATTTAGTTTCCTAGAAGCGAATTCTCGAACTTTCTTTCAACGTCTTCTGGGCCCGAGGCCAGAAAATACGAGATCATTTTCTATCAATGTGTATTTATATTATTTTCAAGTTATGAGAAATTTTGCAATTTACAAAATTTAAATTTTGAGCTAATCATGCAACAAGCTCTGTAAAGCTTTAATTAAATTTGACTATGTTTTGTTTAATTATATTGTAAATGTTATACGTACATACATTATCGTAGGGCTTATTAAGGGCTTATTAAAAAATTGTTTACATGAGATATGATACTGAAGTGATGCTGAAAATCGGCTGATGCATATTCAACGTACTCGGACTTACGTTCTCCAACAAATTACACTGTCTTCAGTTAAAAATTCTTTAGGACAAGTTCGGGCGCTACGCACCTTAATAACCAAGACAGGCCCAAAATTGTCATTATCACTGCTAGTCAACCTGTATTAAAAGCTATTCGAAATCCCTCGACTTCCGGCCAGAGCAACATCAACACATTTTAATATATATCATCCTAATATGCCGTGAGAAACTAAAAATGCTGTGTGTACCAAGTCACAGCGGTGTTTAGGGAAATCAGAAAAGCTGATTAAGCGGCAAAGTCAAGTCGGCATGGACAAATTTGGACCTTCAAAGATACATTGGCAGAAAAGTTGAAGAGACAATTATGGAAGCAAGATTACAATTACTATGATCAGCACTGCCCCTCGATTAATCCTCAATTAGTTCTATCATTATATGTAATAAAACTACTGAGAATATCCAAATCAAAAGATTTCCGAGACTCGGCCTTGGCCACACAATAGCAACACACCAACGGATCTTAAAGAGGTCTGCTTTTCCAATCTGCAATTGTGGACAAATTCTCCCAATGAAGCGCATTCTTTCTGACTGCCTTAACTTTTGCTTTATAGGAGAAATCGCGCTCGGAACAACTAATCATATGGACCTTTCGAAATCAGCTACAGAACGCAATATCAATTCAATATTTTACTTTACTAAAATTACTAGGCTCAATATCTGATTTTCTTCTCACTAACAGAGCTGATAGAGCTGTGTTGCCAGTGCAGAAGAATTTATTTCATTTGTCTAAAAATTATAACAATAACAATAATAATAATAAATTTATTAATTTTTATATTTAGTTAGTTAAAAAATATTTTTTGGGTAAGCATGATCAAAAAATATAGTTTACGAAAATAAGAAAGACGCAGCCTTTCCGCTGCATTACCCTCATAGTAGTTGGCATAAATGCCAAAAGTCAATAAATTATCAGTTTCCGATGTTAGCTGATGCGAGACCTCGTATGAATCCCTGCAAAGAAAAATTTCAATATTTTCAATAGAAAAGTTTAAAAATTCGACAAAAAGAGAGCACGTACCCCTGGAGCGATTTCGACCAGTTTACTTTAGTGGCTGGGACCGGTAGCAAATTGCTTTCCAAACTGTTGGGCATTATTAGGAGATGTTTCGATTTCTTGAATAAGCCCTTGATTGAAATGCTTCGAAATATTACGGAAGAGTTCAAATTATTAGGCGTCGGTAGTTCACCACAACTGGAAACAGACTCAGTAACGCAAGCGTACAAAGAGCATATTTTGATATTATTCCACTCTTTTTTCTCATATGTACGCTTGCCTTCGAAAACGCCTAAGCGATAATGATAATTAGGCATCGAAGAATCCATGGTCGACGTGCTTATGTTGAATTGACAGCATAGGTTTCCATGGCATAATGTCTCTCCTTCCACATCGGTTCTTTGCTGCAAATTCAACAAAATCGAATTGAAATTTTCAATCTCTGGATCCTTTAATAAGCGCAAGGATTTTGGTAAATTATTCGCAGTCATAGTTGGTGAAGCCAAGTTAGATGGAGAAATCTTTAAATTCTTTTTGGGTACTTTTGCTTTATACAGTTTTCTTTCTCCCACATTCCCCGTAACCATAACTGATACTAAAATTCCATTTTCGCCCGCATATATACCAGAACCCGTACTGCCATTTACGGGATAACTAGCGCCGGCAGCCAGCAAATTAACATTATTACCCCATGACCAACCCATTTGCAATTGCGCCGCTGAAAGATGTGAGCGGTTAGATTAATTAAATAAATAATTATTCCCTTTTCATTCACCCGTCAAGAAAGGCAGCTCCGAGTAAAATTTGCTTGTAAATATTATATCCGTTATGCCAAATCGTTCCACCAACTCTTGAGCGGGCGTATAAAACAGAATGTCAAAACATATAAAATGTCCAAAACGCACCCCGAAATCCGTTTCGAAGATACCATATTCCTGGTCGTAGGTGGTGTTCTTATTTTCGACATAAACATGCGTTTTCCGATATCTCGATATAACACGACCATCCCGATCGAACACCACATTTGTATTAAAAATATTTAAACCATTGCGGGAACACGGTCGCGGATCATTGGCGTTTATCCAACAAATCTCTTTTTCCGTCAAATTAATCACTAGATATTTTTTAAATCTCTGCGCAGCACACGACAACTCGACGAGAAAATCGGCATAAATATTTTCTTCCTCGGTCAATGAACAAGGTATAACGTTATCTTTCTTCGAAGGTACATAGGTCAGTTCTAAATCCTTACTTAAAGTGCCTTCAGGAAACACTATAATATCAACATCTTCCGCTTCAACTGATCCTATCAACTCTTTATAAGCTTGCAGATGGTCGCTTAAAGCATCGGTCATACCGGTGGCGTCAGGGCGAAATTCCACAACACCTGCTGTATAATAGAATTGTTCGGCCAAAGCATCAGATTCCATCTGCAAGAGTTGCTTATCAAGACAGTTGATGAGTTGTTGTTTTAAACTTAAACTTACCAACTGATAGCTTCGCTTACTGCAAAGTAAAACTGAGAAAATCAATTTTAAAATTTGCATAGATCTTGAATTCATTTTAACTGCTTCAGACTGTGGCGTGAGATCTAATCCAAACTCTATTAATTAACTAATTTACGGCATCGAAGCTTATTAAAAATCAAGCAATTAGCTCTTAACATTTTTTATGTAATAATATCTGATGTTCATTTTTGTAATGCGCTCTTTATTCGTTTATTCGTGTGTACGTGTACGTCTTATTTTATAAGTTTTTTGCTTTTACTCAAGCAATCTTATCGGATTTAATGAGAGACTATAAAATTTTAATGAAGAGTAAATATGTTAATATAGTTTCAAAATGACTGCTGATCTCAGCTAATTGCCGCATTTTCCGTCCGTCATCATATTAATAATGTAAAGCTGATCAGAAACATCTACCGCACTCTGTTACATTGAAGAACATACCAAGGCTGCGCTTGTAACTCTTTCTAGGAATTTAAAAAACAAGAAGAAGAAGAAAAAAGAAGGGAATAAAGGATGGAAAACAGGAGGGAAAAAAGCTCAACCTTGATTTTCGAATAAAATTCAACTTTAAACTTTAGTCTCAAAAAAAAAAAAAAAAAAAAAAAAACGGAAAACTCACAGAAAAAGAACTGACCTCCTTTGAGAGCAAAAATTAACAGAACACAATTCTTTATTCATCTTCATGCGCTTTCCTACCCTACTCTGCTATTCAAGTTGCTTGAACTGCTGTTAATGCGTAAATAGGCATTTATTTATTTGCTTATTAATTGTGTGCACGCAACCACACACACACACAAAAGCATATTAATAAAAATCTCTTATTCTCTCTTGCACGAATAACGAATGCTCGCATAAACAGATGAATGCCAGCGTAACTCAGAGAGTGAAAAAGAGATGACACGATCGTATTTTTAAAATCATTTTTCGCTTTTCAATTTTGACAAGATTTGAAACAATTTCTCTTAATTTCATCTTAATTCGTGAGACGAGTTTTATGGGGCTTTATAGCTACCAAGTCGTATATAATCAGCATTGGCGACAAGTAAAAGTGTAAATATTTCTTTCTTTTTTCTTTTTAGTACCGACTTACCGTCCATATTTATTTTTATTTATTTATTTAGTTTTTTTTTAATTTTTTTTTATTGGAAACCACGTATTTACGAGCTTATCTCTTTATCAATGTCAGTCAAGCGGCAATATTAACGATAGGAAGTATTTGTGTATTTGTGTGTGTGTGTGTTGTGTGTGTGTGTGTATGTGTCCTTCTTATTCTTCTTCTTCTTCTTCTCTTTCATCTTCATTTTTTATATTATTTTTTTATTTATTTTATTTTATTCCTTTTAGCTTTCATTGCACAATTTTAAATGTTTTGAATGATGTTTTGGGATTTTTTCTGTACTTTTCAATGATAAGAGCTTTTCTGCATCATTATTCAATGCTTATAAATTTCCATGACATGATTGCGAAACGGTATGAGCAGTCAGCTCAGCCCACTGAGAAATAGTAAGCGAATAGATGGGAAAGAACGGTGAATTGGCAATGGAAGAGAGAGAGAAATGGTAGCAATGGAGAATGGATGCAAACCCCACGTTTTAAACGAAAAAAAAATTATATATGTAAATAAAATAGCTAAGGATACGATGATGACTGGTTGAGCATTAAAATGCAAATTCAATAACGAGGGGCAAAAGCAATCAAAGAAGTGTACGTAAGCGGAATTGGGTGATTTTTTGTTGTTGTTGTTTTTTTTTTTTTCAGAACTTTACAGCACATCATTGAAATTATGGGGCATGCCAAGCAAAGTGAAATAAATATTTCAAAATAGGTTAGCAAGTAAGTGAATTCTCTTAAATTGCATTGTCACATATGACATGTCGCGTCGTACAAGCGTAGTAAAGAACGTGCAATAACGATACCAATACATGCATTAAATGACAATATACGATAATAAATTGTTTGGCTTGCTATATATATGAATTTTATTTAAATTAAATAATACTTATACGTCCCATGCAACAAAAGAAGCAACATATGTCGTACGCATCTTATCTTATGATTTTCTTCTCACGGTTTTTCTTTTTTTTTACTTTTTTGCTATTATTTTAAATGATATCTTTTAACAGTAGACTTGTGCAACTAATTATAGAGAAAAAATGAAAATTTTTGAAATGTTTTCGATTATGAGCTTATCACATACACGATAAAATGGTTAATTGGGATAAGTTATATGAAAGAGCTCGTCATAAAATTGTTCGCATTCTTCGACATTTACAGGTATCAGAGCGAACTAAGCTTGTTTTGTCGATTTACCTTAAATGATAGGTAAACTGCGATCCAGCTCAAGGCTCGTTGGTCGTATTTACTTCTCCAAGTTAATTTTACCGGAAGAGTACGTGACCGCGATCTTTTTCACTGAAATTCAAGTACAAGTAAATTTGTGACATTTTGATCGGTAGTCTTTTGCATTTTTTCTGCTAAAGCGGTTATGCTATAATTGCACAAAATTCTGGAATTTCCAGATGATAAAGTGTACCAAATAATTTTCACAGATCTTTGTAAACCTACTTTCACGCTACTAATAGAATCTTGTCAGCGCAACTTTATCAGTGGTTGAAGATTTATTTCGTCTCAAAATGCAAGAATGAAAAACGTCGCCTCTCCTATTGATCTTGACTTGCGCGATCTAATCGCATCAATTGTTGACAGTAGAAAGTGAAAATAATCGCTTGGTCTTGTTGGAGCAGCACATGAACGATGAACGAACCCTTTTCAATCCCATTAAACAAAAGGCCTCATCTTTTGCGAAGTCGGTGAGGATTATACCGTCTTTTATACACCTTCTCCTACAATTTTTTCGCCGATTATTATCGTATGTGAACAGCTCTTCATCGTCCATTATTAACCTCTACGCGCATAGTCCAATTCAGCCGCTCCGTTTCTGCAACATCTCGTAGATAAAAATTAGACCCATTAAATATTCTCGCTTTTAACTCATTTGGTAGCCAAACACCAGTTCGTTTCCCATTTAGTTTTTTGCGTAAACCAGCAAACCATTTGAGTGCGACTGATGCTGTTAAAGCATTTTCACTACACGCATTACGTGCATTTTTTTTTTCAAACCTACAAAGTGGGTTGTCGGCTCGGCTAAAGCGATTATCATAAATGAAACCATTTTTTCAGAAATTTAACTTATTATCAAAACGCATTTAATTTCGTACCTTAACTAACCAATGGTTTTTTTTTTTTAATTATCTATGAACGGTCACTGTTCAAATGCACTACAATATATATAGAACAATATAGATAAATCGGAAGCTATGTCTTAACGCAAATGCCGTCAAGTTTTTCCTTTTGTTATTGTTTAACTTAAGTAGTACATCACGCAGTACACGCTTCTCTCGCTTTCGTTCTTTTCTTTTGCTTCTTCGCATAGCGCGCTAAGTGCATGAGACACAATGAAAAGTAAATTATGTAAATTTATATCACAAATATTGTTGATGTAAAATACATACGAAGATGGATGCGAAGCAAGCAAGAACGTACATTCGCAATATATTCTGTATAGAAACCGCATCACAACGCCAACAATAGGTTTGATGAGCAGCTACTACACAACAGTGAAATGACAATGTGTTGATAAGCTTCTTCTTCTTCTTTCTGTTTTTTTTTTTTTTTTACAACGATATTTGTATGCTGCACTCACTCATTCATGTAGTTGTAGTTGTTGCACAATACTTGGCTCGTTATTGTTGGTGTTACCATTTGTTACTTGGTTGTGCTTTATTTGAATACAAATTGAATTTTCCACTTATCTAAATCAACAAGAGCAACAACAAGAGCAAAATGCAAACAAACAGTCAATCATCATTACTGATGATGACGACAAGAATGATTTTGCAAACGATAAGATATAATGATAAAATATTAGATAAAGATGAACATAACAAGTTTTATTGCATGCTTGTCGTTTATATTTCTTAGAGACAATTTTCCTCTCAAAGGTGAAACGAAAAAATAGGTTTCAAATTTTTATACACTTCACCGCATCACTTATGACGAGGGTCTATTAAGTTTGTGCGGTGTTATGCAACACGCGCAACAACTTGCGAAAGATTCCCAACTTTCATTATAACAATCGACTCCAGAATTATTTCGTGAAGCAATTTAAGTAAGCATGCCTGTATATATTTCCATCTATCTGTCTGATATCTGTCCATGCAATTTTGTTTTCAACTTACAGGCCATCATTTTCGACATATTTTGATAAAATTTTAAGTCTTAACGCAAAGAAAATCCGTATTGAAAACGAAATGGATCAGACATTTACTACAACTGTGTCCCATGTAACGTCCTAATTTGAAAAATGGAAACATTTTCCGTTTTCTTTACATTTTTCGTCAAGAATCGTTTGAAAATTGTATTATGACAGACTGAATAAATGGGGAAAATTTTGTTGGGAAAGAAACATTTCCTACAGTTCCCTGATATAAAAGTGCTTACAAGAACGACACCATAATGCAAAAACACTACAATCGGTCACTGCTCATCATTGAGTACCCTACACCAATTCACAACTATTCATATAACGACTGTTCAAAAGAAGAACGTTAAGCGGGAAATGGCTGACGAAGTGGTTAGATCTTACATCTTAGATGGATCTATCCCAAGTCCTTTCGAGTTTCGCATACATCCGCATAAAGCTAATATATCCTTGCACTGCAAGTGATGTAGAGCATAAAAAGGGGGGTTTACATGTAAACAAAGTAAAAAGTTAGACATTTTATAGTAGAAATCGGTGCAGAATAGTAAATTGATATGTAAAGCTGAATCAAAAACGTCCGTTTTTCCAAATCCCTTCTCATATAAAATTTCTCATAAATAAACAAGTGAAAAACTAAATACACTTACTCGCGACTTGTTGATCAGACGCTTCAACCTAAAGCTTAAATCAATTTAGAAAATTATTCTTAATCAATCGGTATAATAGATGGGTCTATCTATCTCCCAAGTCTTTCTGGGTGTCACATATATTTACCTAAAATCAATATAGCCTGTAGTGCAGGCTATAAAGATAAGCCTTTATATGGCAAGAAGATCTAATTTTTGGTGCTTCAATTTTGAATGCCTTAACATTAGGTCACAAATGGACGAAGGGACGCACATGGCTAGTAACCTAAATTGACTATAGTTTGTATAGCGTCTGCTTCACATTAACAATCAAAAATTTGCTTATTCCTTCGGCGATCGTACAATACAAAATTCATTTACGCCCACTTAATTCTCGAGTTCTTTCTAAGACGAAAACAGTGGGTGTAAAAAATTCGACCGACACAACCGAATATAATTTTCTTAATTGGTGTTTATCTGTCTTCTTCGACTTCAAATGCAGTTCAAAACAACAGAGATGATCAACTCATTGCCGACACGCCATTAATTCTTGGGGGAAACTCAACCCTAGATCAATTATTCTGTTTACCTGATACTTTAATTTGATGACTTTACGTTTTAAAAATTCTGTTTTTCGAAATAAAACCAAATCAATGAACTCAACCAGCTTTGCGAAAAGATAAAAATACTTAGAACAACACTGGACACAGAGAGGCTTACTTGTCCATTTAAATTAAAACTCAAAACGAAGAAGAACATTATAGTCAAGCAAGGTCGACCTTTAAATACCGTACACCACATTGTCTTATTTTTATATGACTACTTACTATTATGGGTCAATTTTCATCATCACATATTAAAACTTCGACTTTTCTGCTCTACAAAGGATCCAAAATATAGGCCGAGATGATCCAAATTTGCTACAGTTAATTTTTTTATGTTAAATTACTATTATGCTGTAATTTTCATCATCAAGCATTCAAAATTATACCTTTTTGTCGTATGAACTTTCAGTTGTAAAGTTGACCCAGCCCATCCATCCAAAGTTTTCATGCCAATTTAGAAATACCGAAATACTACCACATGGTCACCTTTACCGAGAAATTTTGAAAATTCCAATTTTTGCCTTATTCTGAGAAGTCGTTATATGGGGAGTGGTCAAATAAATGGAGCGATCCGAACCATTTTCATTAGCTTTCGTCCTTGAGTCAAAACACCTAACTGTACCAAATTCCAGAAAAATATATCAAAAATTACGATCTATAGCTTGAACACAATTTTGCATGGACTGACATGTCAAGGACAGACGCACAGATGGACAGATGGACAGACAGACTTAGATTAATTCAGACTACGATTCCGAATCGATCGGTATAATGAAAGGTGCGTACATACGTCCGCACTAACGTAAAAGTGCTAAATTGATTTAATTATAAACAAAAATTTCTAAATAACTGAGGAAATATTATTAAGAAATTTGCCCAAAAAAATTCTTAAAGAAAATTCGAAGAATTATGCTTACAAAAATTTCACAAAAATATTTTTGATGAGAACTTAAAAGAAAACTCTTTTTTTGTACGTTCAAGCAACCTCCACGCATACCTTATTTATTATAAAACAAATGCATATGCATGTATGTATATAAAAATAAATATATGTATATGTACGAGCGTAAATAATACATTTTGCTAACATGAAAAGCATTAATCAACAACTTTCACCGACAGATATGAACGCACACAGATGAAAGTAATTTTTCATTGTTAAGCCCTTATGGTGAAATGTCGAGAAAGCGTTTCGAACGCATATTATTAATGAATTTTTTTTTAAGTGTCTGTCTTTAAAAGACAGCTAAAGCTTCTTTCTCGATTTTCATGATTTAAACTATATCTACGCATATCCCTCCTGCCTAGTAGATCTAATCTTTGTAAATCATTAAATTGTTATTTCCCTTTTTTGTCTTTCCCTTTTATTATGTGTCCCATCTTCGCTTTGAGTAGCAATGATTATATCAGCTGGCTATTATTAAAGGTTTTATGTTTAAGTCTCTTTCATTCGAAAGCACAAGATAAGTGTGTATTGTCCTCTTTCTCGGGACGTATTGAGGCATATATGGCACTTTAATGAGACTATAACGTTTCTTTTTAAATATTGACTCTTGTATGTGTGTGATATTATAGTTAAATGGTCCCCCTAAGAGGGAATTCTTCATTATATTCTATGATAATATAAAAGCATGAAAAATTGTTTGTACAAAATTTTTATCTAAATATTCACAATAACAAATGGTTTACAGTTAATTTTTGTGAATTTAATATCAAATTATTCTCTTTCTCTGCTTTATAAAGATTTTTCGAATTATTTTGATATAAAAAACTTGACATTTTTTATAGAATTTAAGACGTAACACCGCACCAGACATTTCTTTGGCTAAAAAAACTCATTTTTTCGAAAAGACTTTCTTCGTAAAACGAGTTTTCGCCCTTATAAGTTATTATTATTGTACCCTACACCACTTGCAGTACAGGGTATATTAAGTTAGTGCAATCGTATGTAAGAAGGACTTAAGATAGACCCACTTTTTATTACACCTATCGATTTCGAATCATAATCTGAATTGATCTAAGCCTATCTATCCATCTGTCCTTCTGATATCAGTCCATGTAAAATTGTGTTCAAACTATAGATCGCAAATTTTTAACATGTTTTAATGAAATTTGCTGCAGTGACGTGTTTTGACCCAAGGACGAACGCTAATGAAAATGGTTCGGATCGGTCCAATTTTTCTTTAACCTTAGAAATGGTGACGGCGTTATATCATACAAAAATTACAGAAATCATTGAAAAATCGGCAAGCAATTTGCAGCGAATGGTTCACCTCATAGTTGGTACGAGTTTAACGCAGCTTTATAAGCCAATAATTTCGGTTTACTTTTGCCGGGGTATGAATATTTAACTCATTCAGTCAAAATGACGAATAACTCTCAACAGATAATAATCTTACTACAAACGAGACATTCAACCAAGCACGTCCACTTTCCAAGGTTGGGGGATATATAAGCTTAAGGGGGATATGGAACGGCTGGATTCCATCCCAAGCCATGTAAAGCAAATTTTATAAGTACTTTTCGCACCACCACGATTTAATCCACATAATACCTGGAGTGCGGTGACCATACCACAATTGAATTCTCCAAATGCAGTAAACAGTCTTTTGCTAAAGTCTTTTGCTAAGGTCTTTATTAAATTCAAACTAAACCCGAGTATAGCTTTCGCTTTGTTAGCGCTGACATGGACTTGCAAATTAAAGTTCAATTAAAGGTCCAGTATAAACTCCAGCCTTTTCCGACAAATCAAGACCTTCCCAGTAATGGCGATTCGTGTAAATTATAAGCTCTTTAGGTTTGCGCTACTATCGGAACGCAATGTATTTCTACTTTTATGCTTTTTCGAGATGATTTTACATTTCTGCCGTCACACACAGAGTTCAGAGTAATTTCTCTTAAAGCATTTCTTTGCAATTATTATTATCACTTCAAATCAAAAATACGATATTAGCTGCGAGCGAAAGAAAGCAAATAGAAATTTTTATGAAATTTATAGAAAAGGAGAAGATTAACCATATCCTTATGGTGATCCGAAGTACAGATGATCGATTTAAGAATATCTACATGTCCACTGGAATTCCTTATGACTTCCTTTTTGTAATCTACTCCTTCAACTTATGCCCGGTACTCAATAAAAATGTAATTGTATTAATTTAAAAAAAACATATATTTTTCAGAAATGTGTATTTTATCTGATTTCATAGCGAAATATATGTTATCAACGAAGCTAACTGGAACGATTTTTCGTAGCATTAAATAGTTTCTCCAAAGTCTGTCTGCCTTTGATAAAAAATATATGATATCGCTTCACATACGTAATAGTTATGAGATCAGAAAAATGTACGGATTTGGTCGGTATCTGTAGAGAGTGTGTCTTAACAAAAAACAGAAACAACGAAAACCTAAAAATTATAAAACCAAAATTTTCACTTAAAATGTTTTTCTTATAAAAATATATTTATATCGTCGTAAATGTACGCTTCAGCTACTTAAAGCGTTATGAATAAATGAATCAATTTCGCAAAAATTCTGTTCCATTACATATTTAACCTTCATTATAGCAAAGTGTTCAGCAGCCGTGACCTTGACTATTTTTGTATGGTAGCAGAGATGGCAGCAGTAGTAACAACAAATTCACTCTTGATATGACTTTTATATCCTCAGCACAAACAAATAAAGAAATAAGTATAAATAAATAAGAAATCCGCGCCGCGAGGAAGACGCCAAAAAGACTTCAAAACTAAGAAAATAAAAAAAAAACGGAAGGGAAGAACAGCGGAAGACCGAAATAACATGATAAGGATGGAAGGATTTAAGGTGAATTTAATTCAGTTTCAGTCTCAGTTTCAGTCTCAGTTTCAGTCTCAGTTTCATTTTCATTTTTAGTTCAAATTCGGAAAATACCAAATGTAAGCAAAGATTTGAAAGACACGAAAAAGAGAAGCAGCTCTGCCAATACAATTGCGAGACGCAATATAAATCAAAATGTTTGTGATATTAATACTCACACACTTCTCACTCTCTCTCTCTCTCTCTCTCTCTCTCTAGCCAGATAAATATCAATTTATTGTACGTATATATGCATGCATGACAAAAGATACTATCGGTTTTCCAGTTTATGCTGATAGTATTTCCTGCGTGATTGATGATTTTGTTTTTTGTGATTACAATGAGCAGTTTACCGTTACATTTATTGGTTTACACACACGCACACAACTACGCTTCGAAAAGATAGAGAAGAAGAGTAGAAAACCTAAGATGTACGAATATTTTCATTTATCATTTATCAGCTGTAATATTACTTATGAATGAGCTGTAGCCTGACTCGTTACAGCCACCATTGACAGAAATGTGTATAAAGAAAAGAAAAGAAAAGAAAAGAGCATTTATTTAATGTTTTGCGCTTTCGAAGAATAAAACGAACGCATCAATTAATTTTTATTTAAATGAAAACGCTATAGCCTTAGGTATGTGGCAAAATCTATCACCTGTACCACCACGCAAACATACAATCGTACATATCTAAAGAAGAAAATGATAATCTCTGGCTATCTCTCTCAGCGAGGTCCAAACTTGGTCCACTTAATTTATGTAAAATATGAAAAAATCGATCTCATATAAAGCTTTTATATAAAAGGATGTAAAGGGTATAAAAAGAGGCGTACATGATCTAAACTTGAATCAGTTAATGTTTCTATGTCAAATTATTTTGTGGATCATAAAGCATGAAAAAAACCAATCTCTTTAGCATATAAAGCCTTCATATGAAATGGAAAAAAAAGTCGTACATGATCCAAAGTTGCTGCACCTGATTTGGGCGTCAAACTACTATTGTAGATCAGTTCAAACTGCCAAATGCTTTAAATTGCACCAGTTTCCCATATAAGGACTTACAGAAAGATGCTTAAAACTTCATCCCATTCTATCCACATTTTTCTATTGTTTGTTAGATTTTTTTTTGGAAGTCAAGTTGGAACAGATATCGGAAAGCGAGTTATGTTTCTTCTTCTTCACTTTCTTCTTCGCTGCCTGAGTCATACGGATATCTAAAGAATAGAATCTGGACGTAGTGAATTATTTTTTTAACTAATTTTTATATTACTTAGCCCTTTGCTTTATTCTGATAATAACGGACGTAATGATCGAAATACCCAAGAAGAGTTTTCTTAAAAATTTTCAGTATCACGTTGTTGCCACAATTCAGAATTCCCTAAAGTCCTTCATAGGTCAGGCATTTCATTTATCTTAATCGAATCACCGATAGTCTCGCTTTTATCATAGCAACCACGATTTTTATACCCATCATCGAAAAATGGCAGCACTTTCATGGTATCGAAAAGTTTGAAACCCCCACAAGGAAGTTTCAGAGACCTTATCAAGTATTCGTATATTTTTGTGCAATGTGCAAATCAGAATCAATTTAAGCATATCCGTCTGTCCGTGTGCATAATGTCTATCGTAAAACTCCTTCTGGTAGAAAAAATTAAGATATCAGTTTAGAATATGGAAGAACGAAAATTAACCAATTTGATCAAAAGAATAGTCCTACAGTGCAACATAGACTGAGATGATCGCGGCTTGCAAAAGCAAAAAACAATGGATTTCTTACTCAGTATTCATAAACCGTAGCGAGAATTCTATGGATGGTCGTACGGCAGACCAAATGTACAAAGAGGAGAGTAAGAGATTCGCTCAAAGTCCAATCCATCACCGAAGGTCGAGAGGTATATTCATTTTGTCAAAACGTTTGCAACGACGAGAAGGAAGTATCAGAGACACCACAAAGTGTATATATTCTTGATCAGTATCAAATCCCAAATCGATTTAAGCATGCCCGTCCGTCCATCTGTCCATCTCTTTAATGTCTGTTGTAAGCCGCAAAAATGAAGCTATCGACTTCGAATTTGACAGAAACAGAGAAAGTTCTTGCAAGCAGGTCGGCATTGAAAATAGGCCAAATCGATCAAATGACACGCGTGCACTACCAAGTAAACTGAGAACACCTGTGTTTTTCAAAGGGAATGAAAAATTTGCTCATTACTCAGAAACTCTAGAAGATAAATGTACAAAAATTTGAATGCATATTCTATGGCCGATACTGTTGCATTTGTACACAAATATAAAAAAAGTGACCACGCCTACCCACTCTTATAGTGTATCAAAATTTAATTGTTTTTTCAATACCTTTATAGCTCGCAGAAACAAGCTTCAAAAACCCCACTAAAGTGTACAAATTCTTTGCAAGTTTCAAATGTGTCCGCCTGTTCGTCTGTCCATCTGTGTGTTTGCGTAACTTTGTAGTATCTGTGGTAAAGATTCTCCCGTTAGCGAAAATGAAGATATCGCCTACAAATGTGCAAAATGTGCGTTCACATGACTCTACGACGAAAACTTTTATTTTGAAAATAGAAGAAAACAACTGGGCCCACTCCATAGTATAGAGCGTAAGAACTATGTTCTTTTACTTCTTTTATCTCTTTTTGGGGTAAACGGTCATGGGTATAAAAAATTCGGTCCCGATCGAATTTAATTTTCTTACGTGCTCCCTATTTAATTCGGTGAGTGTGCGTACGTAAGTGTTACCTCTCGCTGCTATAGCTTTCTTGCCACATTTGCTTTTATTTTTTACTTTTCTACCTTTCTCCGAATTTTTTCCAACACCGTTTCATCTGGCACAGAAAATAAAATATCGTGCATACATACATTATAATGACCATTATACATAATGAGCCATAATTTATGTGCCGAAGCGTATGAGAAAATTATGAAATAAATTTTATACGCTCTACTTAAACTGATGAAAATGAAAATAAAAAAATAAAAAAAAAACGGAAAACGTTGGAAAAAATTTGCCAACCAAATTATAGCTAAAGTTAGCAGAAATGCAGAATAAAGGAAGAAAATAAAAAACACAAATTAAAAGCAAACGTAAATAAATTGAACCAAATAAAGAAAGTTAAGTTTACCTTGGGCCAAGACTTTCATCCGACTACAAATCCCGCACCGCTCACCGCGAACCAACCGATTGAAGTTTCAAATTATTTTCTTAATTATTAACGTGGCAAGCAATTGGTCGATTGAAACGTTTACACTTACACACGCTTAAGGTGATTTTGGCAAACATTTGCCCAAAAATTTCAGATCAACATCTGCGTACATGGATAGTAGTCAGTGAGTCAATATTATTTACCTACCTGCGAGCATAGTTAACGCCCATCTTCAAATCTGATCTTTGCCTCCGGTTAATTAAATAAAATATATCTGTTAGGTTTTTCTCTTCCATCTAAATTCTGTCAACGAACACATTTTCAATATTATATTTATATTTTATTATTTATTGCATGAATTTCAGCTGCAATGGACTAACGGGCGAATTAATCAAATAAGGGCATCTTAACATTAATCTTAAAGCAAAATATTTCGAATTTAAACTTTTATAAAACTTTACAACTCAAACAACAACGAAAAGCATGTACACATTTAGTAAAAAGGCAAGCAGACCCTCTGCCCACACGAATCCGAACAACAAGAGTATAATTAAATCGATATAAACAAGCAAAGCATTGACAATCGACAACAGTAAACATATAAAATCTTATTAACGGAACATGTGAAGCATTAAAGATAAAAAGTTGATCTATATACCACGAGACAGATATAAAATTAAAATTGTCGACATAAGCAGCAACCTAGGGTATATCCAGGGTAAATATACGTTTCTCCACTGAAGGTAGAAGTAGATGAAGTACATGTAGCGCACAATCTCTTTTCATTCATCTTCATCCATAAAGCGAAAAACAAGAACTGTTTGTAGCAAGGAGCACATACAGCAGAGGCATCTTCCAGCATTAATGCAAACCAAACTCATGCACATCTTTTTATAACGTATAAATCGTCGAACTCGCTAAACCCACGTTTAATGTCACTTTTAAATCGGTGAACCCAAAACCAGCTGTTGGGATTTGATGGAGCAGCGTCACCATAAGCCTCTGAACGTGCTTGCTGGGCTTCGGCAGTTGATCTGTTCAAATACATAACAAAAGTAATCACTTTGGAAGAAGAAGAATTTTGAGCGTTCCATGATTAACATCGGGTTACGCTGAATAACTCAATTATATTAAATGGAAAACTGTTACTGTATATAGAGGATGGTCAAGCCCATCGAATTCAACCGTTACGCACACTTGCATTTCCCATTTCTTTATCATTTTTACTTACAGAAGTCGCTGATCAAAATTTTTGCAAACACCTTATAGAACTTTGTTTGCATCGAATACAACTCAAAAAAAAAAAAAAAAAAAAAACAAAGAAAAAAAAATTTTTTTTGTTTCTTCTTTCATCTTTCTTAGTATGTCTTTTTTATTAAGGAAAAAAAAGAAGAAAGGACTCGGTTTCATCTCATTGCGAAGTCCTTGTAGTTAAAAGAGATGAAACTAAATTCTCATCCTTGGAATTACGTTTAGTAAACGATCTGAATTATGAATAAGGTTCAGTATAAGAAAAGCGTGAAACTTCACTTTCAAAGGTGAAATGAGAAAAGTGCAACCAATTTTCTAATGCATTTAAAAAAAAAAATGACCTCTGGTAATGTAATGTGTGACATTATGCATGTCTGATGAGAATCGTGTGCACCTTCATCCTTGATATCACGACGAACTGATAACTTGTACTTAGTTAAAAAAAAAAATTAATTTACACATATAGCAGGAAGAACCGAAAGTACCCGATATTTAAATAAATAAAAATTTCGAGCCTCCCAGTTCCCCAGTTTCCCCAAATTGCAAATCAAATTTCTTTCGGATGCTTAAAAGTTATTAACGATACGCCCAAAAGTCATTGTTCGCTTTTTTCTTCTTCTCCATTTTGTCGCTATTACGAATTGATTCATGGGCAAGTCAGGTCTGTTCATAAATTTGATGAATTGATTTTTAACACTTCCGAATCGGAGGCGTATGAGACGAGACGCAAAGTAACGAAGAAGAAGGTCCGAAGTGTATGGGGATTCACACATTATGTACTTCATCTGCCCCGTGCTCTTTAATGTCGCTACTGATGTCATGGCAAGTAAGTAAGAGATTTACATTCGCACGCCCACTACGTTCACCAATACTTAAAACTAGCACACTAAACTTTTATATGGCCAATGGAGATGACGCTTTCAATCGACTTTCAGCTCAGTCCGTCTTGATTTCATCGTCTATGGACCTTAAATAACTGCGTATATCCAGATACTTTTCAAGACACATTGTCGCAAATGTATGAATAAATTCAGCATTCATACACTTGTACTCCAGAGATGAATATGAAAATGATAATAGACAATAAACTAGCGCATAACTAACTTTAATAATATTACAGTAATCAGAACAAAAACTCAAGGTATTCAATATATATATATATATGTATGAAATTTTAACCTAACAAATCTATTCTCCCTCAGAAAAAAGCAAAAAAAAAAAAAGCATGTAGCTCGTAAAGCTCTACGTTATTCATAAGTTTAGTACATTTTTACAATGGAATCCCTGAAAACACTGAACTCATTTGCTTACTTACCATCCTTGTATTCATATAAAAATGTACATAAAGTTTTTAAAGCTACTTTCATACTTTGCATATATAGATAATCATGAATGTATGTATGTGTTTATGACAATCATACAGGCCCAGCGACCTACTTTGTGAATAAATATTAATACAAAAAAGAAAAAAACAAAAAAAAATAGTAATAATAATAATAATAATAATAATAATAATCAAAAACGGAAAAAAGGGAGAAAAGGGAAAAAAGAGAAAAAAGTGAAAAACTTATTGGAACAACGAACCGTAACGTACTTTTGGATTTTCTTTTTTTTTTTTTTTTTTTTTCTTGTAAATGCTACAGTTAGTTGTGCCGAATGCGTTTTATACAAATTTAGGTACAGAGAACTTTTGCTTTCACACAAATATTGAGTTATGATAACACAATTTCATTATAACATCCTTCAAGAGCAACACGTTCGCATAATACAAAAAAAAAAATAAAAAATAAAAAAATGTATTTAATTTACTTAGGCATTCATTGTACGATACATTACAATGAAAGCAAAGAACGGAAGGAGATGAATGAGCACAAAAACATAAACACTTTACCTGTTGGAAGTACACTTTGGAGTTTCGAAATAGTGCTCTTTATCTCGTAAGTAAGTGAGTGAACCACAGACGCAAGAAATGGAGAAACGCAATTGCGGAGAAACGAGCCATAATAGTAAGGCGCATGCTCTGGAAGAAGCAACAGTGTCAACCGAAAAATACTTTTGCTTGTATATATTTATGTGCAAAAATTTTGACAGGTGAGTTTTATATATATATACACATATACATATATATATATATATATATATATATATATATATAGATTTATATATGAGAGAAATGTATAGTTTGCTTGTATATGTACATGTATATATCTTTAAAAAATTTAAGCATTAATTATTAACAATAACGTAATTATAACCCCAATGATAAAATTAGTATTAAATGGCAAAATAAAATCGAAGCAAATTTTCTCAACACAACATTTATAATATAATATAATTCTTTCGATGCAATGCCCAGGTCAAAGTGGATCGTATCGTTTTCCCCTTCTAAACAAGAGTCCAATATTTTACTTACCTTTTTTCAAAATGGTTTTCAATCAATTTTGAAATGCAAGAACAAATTCTTTCGCATCATTTCATTCATTTTTTTTTTTTTCATATCCTCAACTTGTTTATCATTGTAACGTCCGTTAAAGCATTCGCTCATCGGAAGCGAAAATCATATACGATTAGTATAAATATGCAAACATAACATGCTCATGCATGTTAATTAACACAACGTAATGATACCGCAAGCTATTGCTTCAACAACATTTATGAAAAGCCGAAGTTAACCGAAAATTAGCGTAACGAACAGAACTTAGTCAAGCATATCTGAAGGTTAACAAAATGAAGAGAATATCATTAAGTGATTAAGCTAATAAGTAATTGGTAAATATCTAATTCGCAATAATGGTAGGCTCTTCGGCCCCCTTCTCACTCCTGCCTAAAATGTCATTTTTATTTATCGTCATTTATCAATGAATTAATTAAATGTGAAAATGATGTGAAAATCTTGGATTGCAGCTCAATAATCCACAAGTGTAGCCGACTAAATAAGAATCGCGAGTACCAAGTCAGTCCTTCGCAGGTTGAAATCTCTGCGCGGTAGCGATTATTTTGGTTGTAACACTAATGACTGATCAATCGGTAAAGGCATAACATACCCAGTAGGATGCATCCAGCTCCCCAATATCTTTCGTTTTCTTCTTCGCTTCTCTCCGACCGTCACCGTATTACACGAATAGCCGACATCCCCTGTTCGTGATTGGTTATATTCAAAAAAAAAAACAAGTTAGAATATAATATTCGGCAGAGACCGAATCTCGCATACCCACCACTACGCTTTTCTCATTCTACTCTCCAAGTTGTTTTAGTTGATACCCATTTCGCTGGTATTATTAAGAAAAAATTGAAGCACCAGATCGCGGTGTCTTCCATATACATTTCAGACTTAACTCGCTTTTAGGCATAGGATAATATATCTTCATTCGAGGAATGTACAAAATAGTGTTAAATAATCTGACTTGCTTGCGTTATGAGAAATAAGCACAAAACCTCAAAAAATAAAAAAAGATAAAATTTAATCAATTGTAACTCGATGTGTGGTCATAGCCGATTTTTTCCATTTTTGGACGTAAAGAGTAGATGTGGAAATTATCAGTCTTCTAACTATATAATAATTTTCTTAACAAATTGTTGTGAAGAAAAACGAAGTTGCGTTTAGTTTATGCGCCATTGCGGGCTTCTTGTCTAACCAAATTGACCCATTTTCGATACCAATCTGCGTGCAAAAACTTCCAATGTTTCTATCAAATTTCAAGTCGATATCTACATTTTTGCGATCACGAGAGCGCCAACAACAAAGACCACAGAATTCCACTGACGGACAGACATGACTTAATCTATTCAGAATTTCACGCTGATCAAGAGTATATATACTTGATAGGGTCTTTGAAGCTTCCTTTCACGTGTTACATACTTTATGAAAACAAAAAAACAAAATGAATATACCCCCAGGCAGACGGACAGACATGGCATAATCAATTCAGGATTTCACGCTGATCAAGAGTATATATACACTATGGGGCCTCCGAAGCTTCCTCTTTGCGAAAAAAAACGAAATGGGTATACGCCCATCCTTCAGTGGCGGGTACAAAAGGAAAAGAAAACTATAGTTTCTGTAAATTAATTCTTTCTCATCTTTGTAACTAATTTGTATATAAATAATTCTTTTGAAAACTATAAACAAGAAAAAAAATTGTATTCGACTCTGACCGAATCTTTTATACCCATCACCGTTATCATCAAGGACACTGAAAAAAAGGAAAAAACTACATATCTATATTCTGTATTATTGGGTGAACGTTGATAATTATACCCTACACCACTTGCAGTACAGGGTAGATTAAGTTGGTGCTGCCGTATGTAGCATGCAGAAGGACTGAAGATAGACCCACCTTCTATTATACCGATCGATTCCGAATCATAATCTGAATTGATCTACGTTTGTCTGTCCGTATGTCCATCTGTCCTTCTGATGTCTGTCCATGTAATTTTCTGTTTAAGCTACAGGTCGCAATTCGTGAGATATTTTAATGAAGTTTGGTACAGAACGAACGCTATTAAAAACGGTTCGAATGGGTCAACTGGCTCAAACCCAACCCCTATTCTGAAAAGTCGTTATAAGGAAAGAAATTGTAATTTTCAATATGTCTCGGCAAAAGTGGCTAAGTAGTAATATTACGGTATTCTAAATTGGTATGAAATCTTTGAACGGGCTGGGGCAATTTTTGAACCCCGTTCCCATGTAACGAAAACTAAAGTTCATACGAGAAAAAAGTATAATTTTGAATGCTTCATGATGAAAATTACAACACAATAGTAATTTAACACAAAAAAATTTACTGTATCAAATTTGGACCATCTCGGCCTATATTTTGGATCTTACGCTAATACGGATTTTCACCAAAATTGATCCTTTGCCGAATAGAAAAGTCGAAGTTTTAATATGTGGTGATGAAAATTGACCCTTAAAAGTAATTATATTTCTTTACTAAAACGAAAGACAGTTGGGCTGATTAACATAGAAAACAACAAAGAAGAGAAAACAAGAGAAGTAGTCCTTCTAATATAGAGAGAACTAAACAGTAAATGGTAAGTAAGTAATATTTTCTTCATCTAGTCTTCTTGTAACGTTGGTGTCAACTCTTCACATCCTCTTTGCTGGCTAAATGATTATCAAGCAATCATTTCTCATTAAAGTAAAGTATTTTACTCATAATAAATATTCGGTCTCACTCCCCGTAAAACTTTTATTTCTAGAATCCATTTAAGAGCCGCAAGGTTCAAATGATAAAATGTTTATTAAAATATAATAGAAATAAAAATATCAGAAAACGCTTGCTGTAAATGAGAGTGCATGAAAGAGGATCCAAGGTAGGAGTAAATAAAGGAAAATAATGGCGATGACATTTATTCCATGATTCTAAATTAATTGAATTGAGTTTTCAGTGAAACGATCAAAATTATACTGAAAATTATTTGAAAAGATTTAAAGCTGAAGGGAGTTACTGCCGAACTTGTTAGGGCAATAGGTTGTTTAAGATTAACTATAGGATCTAGGTTATGAGTGTTGTCTACGGTTGAGTAGTAATTCGACCAAATAGCAAATGTTAATAAATCCATTTGTGGCCTCGATAGATTCAAAGTTATACGCTGTGTTTTCGAACTGAAAGTAAAAATGTTTTTTGTAAATTTTTTAAAAATATGCCCAACACTGAAACGCTTCGAAATTACGTTCAAATTACCTTTCCACTTCCTGCCAGGTAAAGTCTACGTTTGGCTTTAGCGGCATAATATTGGCGTTAAGAGTACTGGGCATGATTAGACTACGTTTGGCTTTAATAAAATCTCCACTAATTTGCAATTTGCTGAAATAATATTTATTGCCAACCGCTACGCTCTCGGGGAAAATGTAGCCACAAGTGTATAAATCAGAACCGGTGCAAGCTATCACGGCACAGAGACTCTGATTACTGCTACTCACACGCTGAAATGTGGTCTCGGTGCCGCTGTACGCAGCCAAACGAAAACGATAGGCTTGATGACTAGGCGAGTCGCCAATTTTTTGACGCTCTATTTGAAAATCGCAACAGAAACTTCTATGGCACAACATCTCATTGACCGTAGTGAAGTTTTCCTCTAACAGCTTTGTAGTAAATACATCGACGTTATAGTCTCTTTGCAGATCCAATTTAGTAAAACGTGGCGTTACAAGTTGAGGCATAAATACAGGTTCAATTGCTGTAGGCATTTGATAACTCGAGCGATACTCAGACTTAGGCACTTTGGCAATCAGCAATTTTGTTGTAGGTTCTTGGAATATGGCAGCAGATAAACGGCCCAAACGTCCAGCATAAATGCCTGAACCTGTGTTTTGTTGCGACGGATAACTGGCATCGGCCGCCAACAGGTTCACATCATTAGCGAACGCCCAACCTTCTTGATTTTGTACAGCTTTTTAATAGAAAATTAAATTTTGTTATTAAAACTTTAAACTTTAAAAAAAAAAATAAATAAATAAATAATAACAATAATAATAATAATAATAATAATAATAATCACAATTGCACCACGCATCGCACCTCTCTCTTTACATACCCGTTAGAAATGGTAGCTCGGAAAACCAATGCGTAGGATATATAATATCAGTTACGTTCTTCTCCTTAACCAATTGCTCAGCCGGTTCGTAGTACAACATATCAAAACATATAAAATGACCGAAGGTCACGCCAAAGTCGGTAGTAAATGTAGCCAATTGAGGCGTCTCCAAAATATCTGTGCTATACCATTCATAGCGGAATAAATGGGATTTACGATAACGCGATATAACGCGACCTTGACGATCCAATACAACATTGGTGTTGAAAGTGTTGTAACCGCTTGGATGACATTTCCTTTGATTTGCAAAAGGTAAACAAAATTCCTTTTCCAACATATTTACCACAAGATACAATTGGCGACTACGAGCCGCACATGAAAGCTCCGTTAAAAACCAATCGTAATTAGTTACCTCGCATGGAACAATGCCATCCTTTGGATCTGGTATATAAGTTTTCATATCCATATTGTTTAGAATATATTCAGGAAATACTAAAATGTCCAAGTCCTTTGTCGCTTCCGATTCAATAATCGCTTTAATACGTTTCAAGTTATCAATGACCAAATCTTTTGGCAGACCCACTTTCGCGGGAACAAATTCAACAACGCCTGCATTATAAGTAGGATCGCTAGGCAGAGATACCTGTAAGATAAAATTTGCGTAATAAATGATGTGAAAATAAAGTAAGAAAGTAAGTCGCTTATATGCTTTACCTCCTCGCTATTGCCGATGCATAGAATTAATACAAATCCTAATAGAACTTTTACTCCTTCTGCTTTCAGAGCCATAATGACTGTGAGCATCATTTCATCTTTTAAACTAAATTTATAATGCATTCATGCAAAAGCAAATCATCGTCAAACTAGCGAACAGCATCTAAATGCATCCGTTATCTAAATGAATTTATTATTAGTTTGAATTATTGCACCTTAATACCACCACTTGAGTTATCTATCTCGGTGGATGTTAAACATTTACCGTTTTGTTTAAATAACTTGCATTAAAACTTGGAAGACTAGCAATAATAAATGTACGAATTTATTTTAAATATCTATATAGCTCAAGATTTATTCACATCACTTTAGCCTCGAAACTAACTGATTAAGAAACAAAATAAATTAATATAAAGGAAAAACTTCGTGGCGTTCTCTTCAACGATACTAACTTGAGATAAGATGAGAGTGGGGTCATATATGCAAAAAAATAACGAACAACAATAAATGATATTGCAAAGAAACGACGAAGTAGCTAATATTGACACCATGTAAAATAGGGCATGGCCAACCAATTTATTGTCATCTCAACGCTTATCGGCTTATAATCCGAATAAAGGCCGCAAACTGATCGATGATCCCTTTCATCTTTCATGTCAAATAATAACGTCTTGGCAAATCTTATTACATACCCTATTGCCCTCGTCTTCCTACATCCGATTACCATTTGTTTTGCTCTCGGGAAAATTTCCTTTATGATGTAAAACAAAAGTTAAAAAAAACGTCCCCGAAAATAACTCTATTTATCATTTCATCTAGAAATCCGAGAATTTTATAACCGCAGAATAAAGTTTTTACTAGAAAAATGGCATAAAGTGGTGGATCGAAATGACACATATTTGATTTAATCAAGCACAGTTGAAATGTAAGAAAATCCTGTTTAAATATTGGTGAAAACAAGCCACCAAGTTTGTCGTTGCGTATCATATACGTCTGGAAAATATTTATGCTAACTTTCAGATCAACACTATATACATGAACACTACATTACAACTCCTAAATTACTGAAAAATCCATTTCGCGTTCTTCTTTTTTCAAAATTATTTCCTTGTCCTTGTAGGCCTATGATGTTCACACTTGAGATTGATTTGTAAAAGTGAATCGTAAGTACACCAAGTACCCACAGTTTTGAAAAATCGAACTAAAAATAAATAGGCCGAGGGGCACAGGAAGTTAAATTCACGCAGATTATTTTGCGAGTAAGGATCAATCGATTTTTTGTAAAAAGAAGAAGAAAAGTTATTATGAAAGAAGTATTACTTTGAGTTACTTGAGGCCACCACTTTTCTCGTCTTTCATGCAGGACATAAGCTACATGCGAAATGGACAACTGAGCTGTCTGTCTTTCTATCCACAAAACAACTGATCTTTGGAATGGAACCATCGTTCGAACAAACAATAAGTCATCTTTTGAAAGCCATGTTAATCGGAAGTACAAACGTGTGCTGATAATAGCGGGAAAGGGTAGGAAAGAACACTCCAGGTTGGAACTGCAAACACGGAGCTGAATTGTACATATCGAACTGAACAGTGAAAATTCACGATATCATGACGCATTCCCGGTTCATCACTTCTAAGAATTTAGCAGTCTTACCGCTTCGAATTAGGCGCGCAAGGTAAAGCTTCCCACAAATTCCGATTTCTTGTGGCAGAAAGCTACACCTAATCAAAGCTCAAAGAAACTATGGTGTGTACACTTTAATGTGATATCTTGCACAGTGGCGTATAGATTAACGAAAATACTTTGGAACGGAAAAGTCACGGCACCGGTCTACTCTTCTCTATTAGAAAAAAGGCGATATCATAATATATTTAAAAAGTGAACAACACGTTTTATAAAACAGGAAGTTCATGATAACTAAATGGCTAAGAAAGCCACTCGCCACACTCGTCTTGCGATTACAATTTTTCATCGGTATGATAGTGAAATAAACGAAACAACTATTTATTTATTATTCTAACTTGAGCGCCTGCATATTCAGATTATATCTATTTTCAAGCGTGATCTGCCTGCATTGCTCATGACCATGAAGTCATCTCACTTCTATATACATATTTGTATATTTATATTATATACGAATTAAGGAAAAGCGTTAGAAACGGTTTAGTATTATTTCCGGTTTAATGATTGCTTACTTCCCTGCTATTGCAGGCAACAGTTACGAGCTAAATGTATTACTGAAGATTGCTGTTGCCCTATGTGTGTATTTAGCGAACTTGAGGACGTAAAATATACTAAATAGTTAATAGAATTTTTGTTTATGTGAATATGCACAAGTAAAAAATACTACATTTTGATAACGGAAATATCTAATATTTATGCCTACAATTTTCACCTCGATACACTTCTAATGAAATTTCGTAATTTTTCGAAAAACATAAACAAAAAAAAAGAAAGCAATTAATAATCAGAGAAAATGTTAAAAAATGGAAATATTTTAATAAAAAAAAAATAAATTAATAAATAAGATTACAAATCTTTCTAGTCATACATATAAAAATAATACGTCCTAGTCCTTGTGTTTCTAATCATATAACGTTTTAACAACAAAAAAAAATTGAATTTAAGAGGAAATCGAGCGAAATTGTTTTGAAAGGGAAAATAAAACAACTGAAATATTTGAAGAGGTGAAACATCGCATTTTGGGAAAAGGAACAACGTTACGTTATCCCGCTGCGGTGTTCATCTCACTCAATAAACATCACTACACACTCCGACCCCATACCATTTCACCACTTGACCGTTTATCATCTCTAAATCTACAAAACTCAATGTGTGAAGTATGGTTTGGCCACAAGGCCGCGCTATCTCCCTCGAAAGTCAGGACTTTCAAATCCCCAGAGCCAGAGCTTATGCCAAGTTGCAGAAGTCATGGGCTTCTATAAATTCGACCATGCCTCTAATTCTCGTGTGCCGTTGTACACAGCCTGTTTGGCTTTTCCGGGAATGTTTTGCCTTCCCACATCTGTTTGGAAGGCATTAACTTCCTAGTTAAACCATATGTCGAGCCGAGTCACTTCTCTAATTCAAGAGCAATTTAGTCTGCTCTTGCATAAATTTTTCGATCTGTACATTTCATCTAAGTTCTCTATTTGCCTGGAGAACTCTTAACAACATCTTAGGTAGTTCTCACTGTCTACTCGAAATTGGTCTTTCTTTGCATCCTATTGTCCGCTGCCACTCCCATACTCATGTTCCAAAGTATATCAAACCTTCTTTACTTAACAATACTCTCCGTAGCATTATAAATACGTTCTTTGATATGTTTCTTTCACTGATGCCCTGAACGGAAAGTCTTCTAAAAAACCCTATCCTCCTAATCCTTGGTGGAATACCGCATGCAATCGAATCACGGCCAAGCTTAGGCTCGCTGTAAATAAATGTAAAAGAGCTCTCTTTCTAGAATAACGCACTGTAAGAGTTTTCAGAGGTATCACTTCCTCTTGTTGTTCCATTTTCTCACAAATCTTTAACGAGTTTTGTGACAAGTTTGCTGGACCTTCTGGTCCTATAATCCCCTCCGTTTCACTTGATGAGGAACATGACAGTTTTTTCTTAAGTGACATATCTCTCTCTCTCTCTCTCTCTCTGAGCTCGATAAAGCCATTAATCTCTCAAAAGACTCAGCTCCAGGCTTAGATGTAATTCGCAACAATCGCCTCAAAATCTTGAATATTGAAATCAGATTGATCTTACTAAAAGAATTTGACAATATTCTAATTACCGACCATATACCCTGTCCCTGGTACAACTTCCTCATTCTCACTTTAAAAAAAAAGAATAACTTGCCAATTAATCTTGATTCCTACATTGTATGATGTATTGCTTTAGTTTCCACACTTAGAAAAATTTTCGAATTATACTCGCATCTAGAATGGTATCTCGAGTCCAAACGTATCCCCAGCAATCTTCATTTGGTTTTAGGCGCTGCAGATCTGCCCAAGACAACATTGTCACTTTGTGCTCAGCAATAAATTCAGCGTTTCCTAAGAACCACATTCTCATTGCTTGCTTTCTGGACGTAACCGCAGCATTTAATTCTGTCAATATCAGCGTCTTAAAACCTATCCCTCTCTCTTTCAATCTCCCTGTAATTCTGTAATTTGTTATGTAACCTCTTCCTCTATAAGAACATGTTAATTGACAGTGATGATGTTGTTGTACAAGGGAGATCTTTTACAGGCGTCTCTCAGGAATCCTTGGTTTAATTTATATATTAATAAAATTTTCAGTTCCGACGATCTTGTCATTTTTAGTTCCAACTCTGATCTAGATTTGTGTAGACCCCATTTGCAATTTGTTCTCGACATTATTTCCTCTCGTCTTAAATCACTTCAACTCACACTTCCAGTCAATAAGACCAAATGCTTGGTCTTTTCAAAAAAAAGAAGAGAGCCCGCGGTTACTCCTCTGTCATCTACGGTTCTTCTATTCGGTTTGTTAAATCTTTCGACTTTCTAGGTTTTCTCCTGCACTCGGAATTTGCCCCAGCAGCTCACATTGACAAAACTGCCAAACAATGTTTTCAACTAATTAATGTATTGAAATCCATTTGCGATATTTCTTGTGGCTCTGACCCTTCTTGTATGATTAAACTGTATCTTCGCTTAATCAAATGATGCAGAATCCAATGGAAATGCCTTCGTTTGGTTCTTCTTAGCATGAATTCTACATACACACTAAGCTTGAAACAGATGGCAAATGTTATGCCTCTACAAGAAAGATTTCGTTTACTTGCCACTTTTTCACCTAATAAAATCCTATCTTTTGAGAATCATCCGGACTTATCTTTCACTTACAACTTTATATCTCTTAATTCCTCTCCTTCCTTCTTTAAAATTTTTGCTAGCAAAACTAATAACTTCAACATTCTAAGAACTGGTGTAGATAACTTATTCAAAATTTCTCTTGGCTCTCAATATTTGCGCCCAGTACTCCGGCAGATGTACACCGCTTTTGCTCGAACTTGGTCAATACCAAATGGAAACATTTTTCACTCATCTAAGACCGATGTTGTAGGCAGTGGCATTTGGTTTCCAGACATAAACTCGCACCCACTTCGCACTATGTTTTCGGCAGAATGTCTAGCGATTCTTGAAGTCATCCGCTTAGCGAGAACTCAACCTTAAAACCGATCCCTTATAGTGTCAGACAGTAAATCTGTCTTATCCGCTTTACAATCATTTAAACTCATCCCTACATATTAGACTTACTTTATAGCCTCAAGTCTAATACATTTTGTTTTCACTTTCTCTGGGTCCCCAGTCACATGAGCATTCTTGGCAACAACAATGCCGATAAAATTGCATCTTCAAGGTCATCTCATTTTAATGATCGTGCTCTTTATTTCCACAAATAAATAAAGCCTCTTAGTTTATCAATTGCGGACTCAGACGTAACATTGTTTTTTCTTATTAGCAAGCTGATGTTCAATCACACGAGATCTAATGATCATCTTTTCAAAATTAACATAGTGCATAAACAACCCTTTATGCACATGCGGTGTCTTAAAATCGCCTGATCACATCCTATTGGTCTGTCCGAATATTACCACTTCGCCATTCCACACTTCGTCATTTTAGTATATGTGATCTTCTTGGCCATAGCATTCTTGACATTTTGCATTCTCGCAATTTAACAGCTTACGTCGTAATCTTTTCTTGTTTTAGATGATGGCATCAAGACATATAAGCGTTTACTCCCACGCCCATCAAATCCTTCATATAACTTTTTATACTCGTATACCACATTATATCTTACGCATCGAAATTTACTCCTCGCTCTTCTGTTCTACACTACGTGGCGGATGAGTACACGTATAACACGCAAAATTAAGGAAGAAAAAAAAACTTTAATCATATAATCACTAAAATAAATAAATAATAATAAAACATTATACCAAATCTAACCACAACTTTACTAAGGGTCGAACAAAGAACTCTATGTTCACATTGGGCCTTTTTTTACACATTCAAGCGAATTTTCTGTTATTAATTTGCTGAATAAAAGAAGAAGAAGAAGAAGACAAATCATATTACCGTTTTATTGGAAATTGGTGTCAAAAAGTTCAAAAATCAAGCATTTGTTGTTTAAACGAGGCTTGCAAAGAATTCAAGAATAAAAAGATGTGAAGTATTGCTTACGAAATAAGGATAAAGGATTCATAGCAATAACGACGTAATTATTTCTAGATCGTGTCATCCTTCCTGACATCAATTCAAATGAACTGTCTGACCAAATCTGATTTTAGAACGATGTGACAAAACGATTAATCCATTGCTATCACTAAATTATTGTGAATCGGGGGCTCGTCGATGAGTTCATAGACGTGTTTTTATATTCACGTAAGTCGTATGTTCCGTTTGCAAATATTCATTTAATTTAAGATTCCTTATTAGACTCGCTTATTATTTAGAAAGAAAAGTATTTATTATCCCGTGTATCCAAGATTTACGTCTTGATGTATTTTAATACCCACGAGGACATTGCCATGGATAAGATTTCATAGCAGCAGAAATTGCAAAGCCTTACTTTTACTAATATGTGCGTTGACAATTGGAGAAGGTACCACCAAGAAAGCTAAGACTCGATCATGGTTTTCAAAAATGCAAATTATTCCATATCTGTCCAATCTCTCAATTCTGCCGAAGATAGCGAGAAAAAATCTGTTCTTCGACCGCAAAAACATCATACTGGCCACATATCTAAACAATACATTTCTAATTAATTATTTTTTCAAATGTCAATTCCAAACTTTTAGAAGATTTAAGCAAAATAATTAGATTAAAAATGGCGAAGATAAATCCGGAATTACGTGCCGCCTAACTTAAAAATATTGAAATTTGTCAAAACTCTTGGACTGTAATTATTCCCAAACACATCACTCCGTACCGGGGAAATTATGTCCCATTTATACGTTGCACGACCCCTTTTTGTATAGTCATACGAGTAGTTTTTTTTTCTTTAGAACTTCATCCCATTAATTCATCTTCACAACACAAAATTACGTTCCTGAAAAACGGTGTTTCATAATTTTACATCCATAGCTTTGAAAGCATTTGTTAAGAACTTACGATTGCTGACGCGCTGCAAATATCAGCGAAAAAAAAAATGTTTTCCCACTATTCGCCTGTTTTCGGCCGTCTGCACTGCCAACCGAATTGACTGTCACTTAAGCCATGTCGCAGAAAATTGCATTGATGATGATCTGACTGTTAATCTCCTTTTAAAATCTAATACAATATCTTGGATTGCAAAGGCAATTAATTGCTATAAGGCGTGAAGTTTGCCCATCGCTTCAAAAAATTCTCCCCAAAAAGACTTAAATCTTTCAAATCAGATATTCAGATCAGATCAGATATTACCGATTCAATAAAAAAAAAATTTTTTTTTTTGGAAATTCCCCATAAGATAAGACACACGTCCAGGAAACGATCGGAGTAATATGATTGAAATTTATTTTTATCTATAAATTTTATTAGCAAATTTTAACTTTGTCTATTTATATAAACATTATTTATCTGAATGAAGACGTTCTGCTTGAGCCGTTCAATTTATTCACAATAATTTTTTGTACGTGTGCATGAATCTCGCTCTCTCTCCAAATTATTTAGTAAAAGCGATTTTCCAAATAGTTTTCAATTCGTTTCTAAACAAAAATTTTTATTAGAAAATCTTTAACTTTAGAGATGAAAATGAAAGCTAATAACAGCACTCACTCACTATTTGGAGCGTTTTAACCAATCTTTTGGCGTCCAATGCAGACATTTCGAATCTATGCGTATTTTCCGTTTCTCCATAGCTTTCTTATGCTGATCTATGATGTCTCGGCTAATACAGACAATATACTGACCCTTGTAATAGTTAATCAAATTGAGATTTTGTAATGTAGAAATGACATCCTCTTTTTTAATAGAAGTCACCTCGCAAATATCACTTTAAAAAGAAGATCATAAATTGTTGAGTATTAAAAACTTATCAATACCAGATATTAATATTTTCTTACTTAATAGTTATTGTAGGTTTCTCTCCGTCACTTGTAGGTTTTTGGCTGATGAATATTTCTAGTATGGTTTGCGCCCAGTAAGAACGATAAGATAATAGACCCAAATCGGATAGGGGCTTTTCCGGTGATCCGGTTTTTCCCTCAAATTTGGACAACTCATAGCTGAATTCAATTAGCAATTTACCATAACCTTTACGTTGATAAGGAGGCATCGTCAGTATACAAGCTACGTTGTAATCCTCAGTGCTTTCCTTTTCTTTAGAAAAATATCCGACTATGTGAAAGCCGCGTGCATCATATTCTGTCATTACATAAAAGAGAAAGGGATCTGTATCGTAGTAAAGAGTCTTATGATCCAAAAATAATTTAGCCAGCAGGCATAAATTCTGAGCGTACACTTTATTCTTTCGACCGTCTATCTCAAAAAAGGATATAGTATTTTTGCGATAAATTTCGTTACCGGGAGGATGCCGTAAATGGCATTTAACTAAATGACGCTCGAGGCATTTCCGCGACTTGCGATATTTTAAACAAAATTCGCAAATATAAATGCAAGGCATTTGACACAATTCCTAGAATGAGTAGAAATATTAACAGTGTAATTCGGTTTTGAGTGATTCACTCTTACTTGTGGATAGGGAGAAAAATACCACGGTTTTATGCGATGTCTACCCAATTCAATCATCTCGATATTTTTCATTCTTGTCACTACATCGTCTTGATGTATGCTGACCATACTACCAGACTGTCGTGGTGTCACAATTTTACCATCTTGGGAGATCTCCTCGGTGCCTGTTACTGACGCAAATGCTGGCGAGCATTCTGGATGCACAGGGCCGGGTGGCAAGGGTGTAGAATTTATCTAAAATATAAGCCAATATGCAATCAATGCCTTTAATGAAACTTTATATTTTCTTACCTTTCTTTTCCTATTGATCTTTTTTTGTAATGCAGCTGCCAAGACAGCATTACCATTGACCATTTCTCCTATCCCTCCTCCTCCTGAAGGTTTAGGCGATGTAGGTCTTGATACGCTGCCTGTAACAGAAAGATTTTTTTTGGGTGTTGTTACACCAGTACTTGCACCAGTTTGTGTACCATCTCTGCGCGGAAACTGCACCTTGCGAGTATCCAAATCCTCCTCAGTAACCCATTCGTCTAAACGTTTATTAACTGAAAACATTGAATTAAAATTAAATTAAAACATTAAATATTCCCTCAGAAACATACAGTCACATAATTTACATACAGTCTACATAGTGGACGTAGAATTGCCGTTTCCCTTCAAGCTCCTTAATGCTAACCACTTCCGCCAACGGCCAGTCCTCGGTTTTATGCATACGCACAGATAGTCTGCAACCTTCGGTAAGGGATGCCTTTAACGTAAGTAAAACAAGTAAGTTCTATATATATTATATAATATTAAATATGTGGGATGCACCGCCCATCTACGTGAGGCCCACTATTAATAATAATAATCCGTGATATGTAAATAATATGCAGGCAATATTGATAGCGAAGAGTTCACCATGTGTACCACATACTTACTGTTGACTCACAAATTGAAGAAACGTCTTCATCAATATCTATCTTCAGTTTCATGTTTTTTTCTTATTTTTTTTTTTTGGATGTTGAGTTAAGATGGACCAAGCCAATAAAATTGTGGCTTATATGTTCACATAATAAACAGTGGTAATCATTAGCAAGAAATGTATATAAAACACAACAAAAAAATTGCGGCCGTAATAGCTAAAGCCGATATGTTAACTGTATTGTAGATTGTTGAGTTGTTGAAAGTGATGTAAAAAAAGTGTTGCAAACTTTGGCTGAAAACAAAAGCGGAATGTTATAGAGATAAAATATAATTAAACGTAAAAAAATCAAATTAAAAAATTTTATCATACTTTAAAAATATAAATTCATGACGTACATTTTTTGCTGCAAAGAGATCGGAGAGACCACCATATAACTTGAAGAAGCGAAAATAATTCTTATTACCATGAAGCCTGTGACATCTAAAAATTAAATGCTCAGTAGACTCGCTAATGTTACAAACTTCACAAATATCGCATGTTATATAAAGAATAATTTTTAAATATATTTTATCATAAGTGTGACCACTCATGAGCTTATAATGAATTTTGATTTCCCACAAATTAAAAGAAGCCTCGATTTTTTTTATAGAAAAGGCGATTCGATTTAACACGCGCTCTCTTTAAATTTATCATTTAGTTATTGAAAGATGCGACTACGAATTGCCCGTAATGCTTCATTGGGAGTATATTTGATGGACGAAATCGTCCCATGCACTTGACACCTTTTTGCATGAAAATCACTTTTTTCATTTAAAAAAAAAGCTGCAGTAACTATATATCTAAACAAAGTGAAAGCCATCCACTTAAGAATCAGCTAACGTCCTGTGTATATCAAACACATATTGATTATCTCGAAATACAGTCATAGAAATTAATTTCATGACTTGCAATGGCTTTGGCACCTAACACAGAAGGCTTATTAACTACCTGGTGGTGACGTATCACTATTGAATCATCAATTTTAGCTATTTTGTTAGGAGATGAATCAATTTCATCCCCAACCATCTTCGATCTTTTATTATTCTCAGTAGCATTCACATTAAAATCTTCAAAATCATCTCTACCTGCAATAATCGAATCAGACCCCGTCTCCATAGGGAGATAGGTTGATGTTGTTTTAGCTGTTATCCCAAGAAACACCAAAAACCAGGAAAAGACTCGTCACAAAACATTTTTCAGCTGCCATTTGCTAAATGTGGTGCAGTTTCGAGTGTTGATTGTGGGAAAATGTTCGATATGCTTAAAATAATTATTTTAGATAATTCAAATTTCTATAAATATTTTTATAGAATTATCGAACCGTATGATTTCACTCTTCTTTTTATTTGTCTCTTATTGCAATAGTAGGGTCTGGCAGCATCCCTTTAAGAAGAACAAATGAAACTGGCATTTCCCTAATTTGTAAACATGCGTTAATAATAATCTACACGTGCGGAAATTTAGTTTTTTTTTTTACGAGAAATTTCATGTTTGTTAAATCTTTCAAATAAAATGGGTCGTAAAAATAAACAAAATCCTTTTGCCGCCAAAAAACGTCAGAAGAAAGAAGTAATTGAATTTTAATGAGGAAAAACTCTTGACCACTTGCATTATTTTATATTTTCAGCAAGCGGCAAGTGGTTCTGATCGTCGCACGGAACCTTATGAAGAAATCAAACGCGATAATGAGAAATTTGAGAAATATTATCGTCTCCAAAATATATGTGTGGACGCTGCAGAATGGCAGCAATTTTCAGTCACTATACGCGAGAACTTACCATCCGCTTTTCGTGTTACTGGCTTTAAAGACGAGGCTAAAGCTTTATTGAATATAATTAAAACCGAACTTTTTGCCGAATATATTCGGGGAGTAGCTGAGTTACGGGGTATGCCTGCTGACCAAGTAGAGCGTCCCTTGTGCCTCCCTTGGTATCCCGATGGCTTAGCCTATCAATTGCATTTAACCCGCAAAGATATCAGACGTTCCGAACCTTTATATCGCTTACACAATTTCCTTATAAATGAAACTAATGCAGGAGCAATAAGTAGGCAAGAGGCGGTTTCCATGATACCACCCATTGTTTTAGACGTTAAGCCAACTGATAAAGTTCTAGATATGTGCGCAGCGCCTGGGTCCAAAACAGCTCAACTTATTGAAGCTCTACATGCGGAGCCAGAAAAATATAGAATACCACCCGGTTTTGTTTTGGCCAATGACATAGACAATAATCGCTGTTATATGTTAGTGCACCAAGCTAAACGTTTAAATTCGCCTTGTTTTTTAGTTACAAATCATGATAGCGCTTATTTTCCGAACTTAATGGTAACTATAAACAAGTAAATGTACAAGTAATGTGAAACTTATGTCTTCATTTAATAGAAAAGTGCAGCTAATGGCATGAAAGCTGTAATGAAATTTAATAAAATCCTCTGTGACGTACCGTGCTCTGGGGATGGCACACTACGTAAAAATCCAGATATATGGTTAAAATGGAATTTGGCGCAAGCCTACAATTTACACGGGTTTGGTTTAAGATGTTGTAGTAACCTTCAACTTATTTTTACATGAATGTTATTTTTTCTTAACTATTTATAGCATACAATATCGAATAATCAGACGTGGCGCCGAAATGCTTGAAGTGGGCGGCCGCTTAGTTTATTCAACTTGCTCACTCAATCCCATAGAAAACGAGGCTGTAATTCAAAGAATAGTAAGCGATTATCAAGGTGCATTAGAAATCGTGGATGCCTCACATTTGCTGCCTGGCTTGAAATGTAAGCCAGGTTTAACCGAGTGGAAGTTGGCATCCAAAGAAGTTGATGAAGTGTACAGTAACTTTAAGGAAGTCCCAGATAAATATCACACTATAATACGCCCAAATATGTTCCCTCTACCTAAGGACCAAATGGCAAACTTGGGATTAGAAAAATGGTAGATTCTTTTTGTTTGGATTTTTGGGTTTTTTTTTTATTTAATTATTTTATTTTCTGTAAAGTATACGTATTTTACCGCATTTTCAAGATACGGGCGGTTTCTTTGTGGCCGTCTTGTGCAAGAAACGTCAATTCCCATTCGAAATTAACGATGATAAGCATTTATTTCCCAAAAAAACTGAAGTGGAAGCCGCCACGAAACCACCTGAAAATATGCAAATTGACGAAGGGAAATCAGTACCTTGGGGGCCGCAGCGAAAACGTCGTCGTTTGCATGGCTATAAAGAGGACCCATATGTATTTTTTGAAGAAAACGATCATGATTGGAAAGAAATGCGAGAATTTTTCGATTTAGATGGTTCTCTTAATTATCGTTGTCTGTTAACTCGTTGCGTTACAGAGAAGAAAAAAAATGTTTACTATTGTTCAGAATTGATCAGAGATTTGGTTTTGCTTAATGAGGATTCTATAAAAATAATTAATACCGGTGTCAAGGCTTTCGCTCGTTGTGAAAATCGTCACACTGATCATCCTTTCCGTTTAGCTCAAGAAGGTCTGCAAACAACTAACGCCTTTATGGGGCCGAAAAGACGCGTTGAAATAAGCAAGGACGATCTTATATTGTTATTAAAATGCACGGATCCTACCAAGCCTCCATCCACAACGTTACTGAAGGAAAGTACCCAAGAGCGGTGTAAAGAATTAAGTAAGTTTTTAATTCGCAAAAATCTATATTGAGACCCCTCATATAACGTTGTTCCTACTATTCACTTATTTTTTTTTTTGTTTATAAATATTAATTTTGAATTTATACAATTTAGAGCCCCATTCGAGGAAGACGTAAGAAAAGTCTGCGATATTTAATATTTTTAAATTTGGGTTTTACAGGTGTTGGAAGCTGTATTATTAAATATACCGATCAACGTTTCACGCTAAATGTGGTTGGTTGGCGAGGTACATCCAGTCTTCGCGCTTATGTCGACAAAAATGAGACCATGCACATCATGCGTCTACTGGGAGTTGACCCAAGCGAGTTTGGTAAATTCAAATAATAAACATTTTCAATTTCTGTTTCTTAGATAGATTTCTTTTCACAGAAATCAATAAATATGAAAAAGCTCGCGAAGAAGCCTTAAAGACCGCTGAGAAAACGCTCGAAGAATTACCTGTCAACGAAATTAAATGTTTTGGAGAGGATGCACAAAATGATTAGTTTTATTTTAAATTTAATCTTTCTAATTATAATGTATTGGATTAGTCATTTAAGCTGAAATATCCACAAACATTTAACAAGCATACCATGTTCGTCCGTCATATATTGAAACCGACAGCTAAAATGTACTGTGTTTGTTAATGAAAGACGACTAGGCTTGGAAACCGGTTCGGTGTATCTACGAACAAGAGACTAAGAAAAAATCTTGTAAATGTACCGAGTATCAGGAAATATCCTCGATCTTGAAATTATCGCTCGACAAAGATTATGCAAGATTTGCCCTAAGATTTGCTTAAAATGAAATATATATATACATATATATATATATCTATATATATATTCATATATTTGTAGTCTAGTTCTAAGGAATCTTTAAGAGAAATGTTTATAAATCCACATGTATGTTCCAGCCGACTTCCTTACATATATATTTGGAATAAAAACTCATTTTTAGGATAATGCAAAGAATATTCTTGTCAGAAATTTTCATATTTTTATTATCCAATTCCAAAGATTGTGTACTTTGAAACACTAGAGCGCGCCAGAGACAAGCCCGGAACTAAAACAAAAAAGTATACTCTTCATTTATTTATCAGAGCCCGGTTTATTGCTCTCAAGTAAACTCGACCGTTATTTGAATATATTACTAGGCATTAATTTCATGGGTGCCAACCGGAATCCTTATCACGACACCCAGACTATTTACGCATATTATCAATCATTGCCATAATATTTGTTATTGTTATTGAAAGTTTTCGTTTGTTGTAAATTTTATTTCAACGGAATTTTATCATGCGCATTATCACGTTTGACAGCCAAATAAACACCATTTTGAAATTGAAGGGGACACTCATATCTTTGAATTTGGCTTATTTCAGAGTTTGCTTACGTGATGATTCTTTAAAAGGTGCACAAAACCAATCCGCATAACAATGCAATAGTATGGGCCGATACCGAAAGGCAGAAACGTTCACGACTAAAACGTTCTGTATTTTTCCAATACCATAATGGAAAACAAATTTGCTTACAAAGCTCTTATCTAAACGATTAACCTTCAAATACCATAGGATGTCTTTGTAGATGGGTATGTATACCGGCATACCGTTGCCCAGGGTATAATTATAAAATGTTTCCAATTTAATTTTATGCTTTTCATCGTTTGGAGCTTTATGTTGACGATCTAAAAACGGGATTTAAACGTAACGTCCCTTTCAAAACCATATTTAAATATTGAAATGAATTGATTTTCTCACTACGTCCAGCAGAACCTCATAAATTTCTTTAGACAATTTCTCTTATAAATCAGGCTGCTTCGGTGATTCATATAAACAGAAGACCATTGTAAATGAAGAGGTTTCAAAACGAACATCCTCTGCTACCGGAGAATCGTCGGTAAAGGAGTGTTTGCCTTCAATTTAAGTAAGGTACGAATGAGATCGCTGCGTTCGTAACATTCCACTCCTCTATATTATGATTAGTAGCGGAACGTAAAAACTTAGCAAATTCTTTAGAACACGTTGTAACTTTAAAAATGTTAACCAGAACGCAGAAAAAAAGCCACCGAAAATTCTACAGAGCACTATGTATTAAATGAAAAGAATGGCTTGCTATATAATAAAAAAATATATATGAAAAAAAGGAAAAATTTTAAGAATGCTTTTTTTTGACCTGAGATTCTGAGAGTAAAATTAACTTCCCTGTACATTTCTTATGCAATAAATGGAGCTCATTTTTGGCTTTGCCTGAGAATGTAATTCTACTTCTCAGAGTAAAATTTATTTTCCCGTACATTTCTTATGCAATATCTGGGGAGGCTTTTTCGCTTTGCTTGAGAACAAAATTCTATTGCCAAGTGACTTAGTTTCTAAACAAAATATTAATATGAAAGTTTATTTTATGAAAGAACTTTGTTGCAAAGAGAATAAAGAATAACTGAGCAAACATACTTTGTTGACCGCTGTCAGTTGTAAACTCTATTAGTTACAACGAGTTCATAATTCGCAGCTATCGAGTTTACTCAATAGCGAGAATCATAAATTGACCCCGATTAACGTTTTATGTCAAATTGACTGATAATTGACAGTATAAACAAAGCACTGCCAGTAGTGAAGAAATTTAATAAAAAATCATGGACTTGTTATCAACAGAGTCATTTTTTTTTATTTATTTTTATTAAAAAAAGAAAGCATACGTTTTTTTAAAAGCCACATTTTATTGCTGCATGATGCCTAAATATATCTATGTGCTAGAAATGAACATTACATAACTATATAGTCATTTTACAGCACCAATTATCTTAAGGCAACATTATGAAACATTAAAAATATTTGGCTTTCAGAAATCTAAAATTAGATGAAAAGGTTTCGTACTTTAATGAGGCAAGGCCAACACGAAAACCTAACAGTATTATTTTATTTGCTGAGTACCGAACTTAGATCGTTTGATATATTAAGAAACGGTTTATTTGATCGAAATTTCAAGTGGAAATAAAATATATCCGATGATGTTTGCAAAAAAGAAACATGTAGGCGAATAGTTATTAGTAATCTATGGAAATTAATATTCGTACAACTTAAAACACTGTAGGTGCATATATGAAGAGATGCCAAATTATTACATAACTTAAATATTTTAACAAATATGGCATCGTTAATGTATATTTTGACAATTTGAGTTCATAAGGAGAGAAGAGTAGACGTTTTTATATATTTTCGACTTTTGTGCAAAAAACTACAAATATTTTTATTTTTATTAACGATTACGATTGTTTTTGCTCTGCTAGACGCGCATTATATGAAAATAGGTAAGATTTAAACTAGCTTTTGAAAAGAAGCTTTCGCGGTTTACCAGCAACTTAGTACTAAGCATTAGGAAGTTATGGCAGGCATGAACAACTACTCAACGCTAATGTAAGTAAACCCTTTTCTCTGCGGAATCCCGACTAAAATATTCTGAATTTATTATATATGTGTATATAGGTACACTACCAACCAAAATCCTTCAGACACAGACGATAAAGAGATGCAAAGGACCGAAACTCAACATACCCGCGCTGCGATCAGTAGCACAGGTTTGCCACCAACCACTCTCAATTTACAAAGATCACCTCAAATCCAGTAAGTTTTTTTAATAATTACACAGCAATCGAAATGAAATTTATTGATTTTTTTCTACATTTCTGTTTGCAGATATCAATTAAGTGACGATCAATATCAAGCGTACTTAGAGAGTTTGACTGCAGGGCACGAAAGGGCTGGTCCTGGTCTAAAGAATGTCACTTCAGACAGAGATTTATCTTTGCCGCTAGAGAAACACCGAGGATTTGAAAAATATTACGACAGTCAAGAAGATGGTGAGGAAAAAAAATAAAACTGAGCTGAATGAACGAAGATTTAACTGTATTTCTTTAACAGAAATTTCTATACGTAAATATCTGGGCATTGGTGTGCAATGGGTTAGTTTAGTAACTGAAAATTTACTCAACCATCCTTTTGTTGTACTAAGAAGGCAATGTCAAGTTTACAATGCTTCACAAAGGTATGATCCGCTAATTTTAATTATCTATTGTAATGAATGACATTACCTTGCTTAGGTACCACTTACATCCACTGGGATTAATACCAGCTATAGTGCATCTTCATCGTCGTCAAGGTGTTACTACGCTGTGGAAGGGTTTAGGTAGTTGTTTATTGGTGCGAGGTCTTTCAATGGCTATGGACGACGTGTTATCAAAAATAACTATGTGGCCGAAGTGAGTAAATAAATTTTGAATAAAAAATAAATGAATAAATAACTAAATAGTAACATTTACTAAATCTCTTTTAGAGAAGTAGATAGTCGGACTTCTTTAAAGCGTTTCGGGCAACATGTCATATTAAAAGGGTAAACGATATAATTAAATATTTTTGGAATTGATTTAATGGACATTTCTTCTCTTTAGACTAAGCATCGCTTTAGTTATGCCATTTTACGCCGCTTCTCTAGTCGAAACAGTACAAAGTGACATAGCAAGCGAAAAACCTGGACTATTTGATGTTTTTCGTGAGGGTAGCCTGCGTTTGCTATATTGGAAATCACCACAAAAAGGGCGCATGCTGCCCATTTGGGCTTTAATTGGTCCGACAGTGGGTGTAGGTCTTACAAAATATCTTTTCGGGTACGCAATTTTAGCTCATTTTTGTAAGTTCAGGTGATTTATGTTACGACCTGTTTTAGTTTGGTAATCAAAGGGATTTCTTCACGCATAATGCGTAGACGTATACAGCAATCACAGGAACGTAAAGGTGCTAAATTTAAAGATGACTCGCTGGAAAATCAGAATGTTGAAGTCTATTCAAATTTAATATCTATGTTAACCACTGAGGTGATATTCTATCCCCTCGAAACTATATTGCATCGGATTCAATTGCAGGGAACGCGTACGATTATCGATAATCTGGATAATGGCTACGCCGTGGTACCTATATTAACCAATTATCAAGGCGCTATAGATTGTTACCGTACAACAGTGGCTGCAGAGGGTTTCTCGGGTCTTTATAAAGGTTTCGGCGCTATAATCCTACAATTTGCTGCTCACATAGCTGTCATCAAATTAACAAAATGGATTGTGAATCAAATAACGGAAATCATATCCAGTCGTCCTCCAACCAAGGTTATTCAATACTATAACTTAGAATACGGCAGCTTAGATCGTGGCATGATCTCGAATTCAACTACCATATCGCCCAGTATTAGCTCGGGCAGCGATGTGGATGGGAACAGTTTAGATTAAACTATTTTGAGCGTAGTAATTGAGAATTTCCCCGTTCTCCTTAATATTGACGGCTTCGGAATAATTTTAGCATATATTTATTTTGGAAATTATTGCCATTTGTAGTGGTTAGCCGTTATGTTGTATCCTTTTTTTTATATATTAAAGAAGTTTTATTTCCCCTTAGAAATCTTGAGTTATACGCTGTGATATTCATTTTGATTTTAAACATAATTGAACATTTCAGAAGCCAAACTTTATTTTAGGTAAATCTATTAAAAAATTATGTTAAAAATGTATTATTTTCAGTAAATCGGTGTTTTAAGAAAAAACATTTCAATGAGCAGAAACCAACTATTGTTTATTTATTAAGATAAAAACTGGTTAACTTATTATGAATCGATTACCGAAACGTTTGAATAGAATTTTTCTTATGTTTCATCTAAATTCCTTTACTGTTGGAACATTTTTCAATTGTTTTCACTGCTGTCGCTGACTTTTACGGCTTTTTAAAAGTCATTATTTTCTTCCCTTATGTTTATCTCGTCTAGCCTTAACGTCTAGGGCGCGTTTATCTTTTTTCTGTCTGGGATCGACTATTTTATATCGACCCTTAATTCCAGGTGGTCGTTTAGCTCTCTTACCGGCTTGATGTTTTTTAGCTACCACGTAAGTCACTTCTTTTTTCTTTTCTTGCGCCTTCTTGTATATCTTCTTTAGTTGTTTGGCTTTCTCTTGTGGAGTAGCATCAGCATTTTCCATAATTTTTTCAGCTTGTTTCTTGGCTTTTGCTAATCGTTTAATTACACGTCTGCGTTTACGTGCCTTCGCTTCCATGACTTTTTAATTGGCCTTACGTTTAGCTCTTGTACTTTACGTTGATATTCTTCGGCCATTTCTTTAGGAACTGGCAATTGCTTCTTCATATGCAGCTCTTCGTCTTGTCTAAACCAACTTGGCAAGTTATCATCATTGAAAGCATATCGATTCCAAGCCCCATCAATTAAATCACGGCGCGCTTTTTTGCCTTTGATCATCATGGCTCCTAAAGCCAGTTCTTCTTCTGTAAGACGTATCTTTTTTAGTTTTGGCTCTTTATTCTCGTCATCCGCCATAGTAACATTCTCTTCTTCTTCAGAATCACTAGAGGATCCAGACGATGATATTGTGGCTGCATGACGAGCCTTGCGCTTAGCTTTTTTCCCCAAAGCAACAGCGTCATTTTCGTTACTATTTTGACCTTTTTCACCCAATACATTGATACCCCTGTTTTTACATTCATTGGTCAACCGATCCAGATCGTAGTCCTCATCGTCTTCACTATCAATTTTCTGTAAGTTTCCTTTTTCATACCATAATTGCACTCGATGTTGACGTTTGGTGTCTTTGTCCCGGAAGTCACCGGACTTAATTAACGGATGCTGAGCTAGTGTCTTTTTATTCATTTTAGTCTTTTTGTCGGATTTGTATGACTGATCATCATCGCTTAAGCCTAACCCTTCTTTTTCATAATCATTATCACTTTCTTCGTCTATAGATAGTTCAGGCTCATCATCGTTCTCATAATTGGCATCATCGTCCAAACGTTTGTCGTCTTTTCGATAACTAGAAAAGTCGATTTTTTGAAGTATATTAACCGATATAGTTTTAAAGAGCATGATCTTACGCTTTGTATTTGGGCAACTTTGGAATTTCCACATGTTCTTCTACACCAAAGTCCGGTGCGACATCTAACATTTCATCTAGCTCTTCCTCAGTTCTCACAGTTTTCAAATCAAACATTTCCTGTTCGCCCTCCTCCCTAGGTCCGTCATCGCCTTTGATCACCATTTTAAGATTCATTTTTTCTTGCAGTTTAGCTTTCGTTTTTAAAGTCTTTTTGCGTTTCCGTTTCATATCTTTTCGTTCATCTTCTACCAGTTCGACAATTTGTTTTTGCAATTCAGCATCCTCCATATTTTCGATCTCATCCTGAGTTAAAGGTTCCTTTGTAACTTCTTCTTCAATTAGAGCAGCATCCTCTTCTTTATTTGTTTTAAAAAGATCCTCCTTAACAGCTTTCCACCAAGCCAAAAGTCCCTTGATATCTTTGCGACCTAACACTTTTATATCCCGACAACATTCTAATATTTCGGCAGTTGTTTTCGGGTGTTTAGCTATGCGTTCATCGTCGATGCGTATTGACCCAACATCTAGTAAAGCGGACAAACCACTCTCAGCTTTCATAAATTCGGTAGCGGTGATATCGTTTCTAAGAGCAATATCCTTTTCACTATAACCTTCTGCTTTGATACGTTTTTGTCTCTCCGGGTGAAGTAAACTAACTTTTTTATTGCCTTCTAAATTTAGTTCTTCAAAAACATATTTTGGATCTAATAAGCGGGGATCAATTCGATCCGGAGCCAAATAGTGTTGACATACAACAAATATCTCGGCCGACTCTTTACGGGAGGCACTGGGCTTAGTGGCGTGAACCTTTTTAAACAATTGTTTTAATACCCACAACAATGCGTTATAATCCTTGGAACGAAAGACTTTTGTCACAAACCAACCACCACCACGTAAAAATTCTGTACCCAATTTCAAAGCCATTAACGTCAAAGTGATTTGTTGATAGGCGTCATGCAACCAATTGCGTCCAACATTAGGAGCTCCGTCATGTAAAACGACATCAGCTTTCCATGTTTTCAACTCCTTGTTCAATGACTGGCGACATTTATCGGTGGTAATATCTTCCACTATACTAATACATCCCGCTATAGGTCGTATGGGATACAAATCTACACCGATCACTATGCTGGATACCGGCATGTTTTGTTTTGCAACCTGCATCCAACCACCCGGAGCTGCACACAAATCTACACATACTTGCGATTGTTGTAAAAAACTAAATTTTCGGTTCAACTGGATTAGTTTAAAAGCGGCACGTGAACGGAAACCTAAGAAATAAATTCATCTTGTAAAAAACACACTATTGTATTCACCCATACGCATCCTTACCAGTTTCTTTGGCTAACTGATAAAACTTGTCTTTACGACTTTTTCCTACTTTAGTCTTTTTACCCATTTTATGAAATCTAATATCTTAGAAAGTCAAGTACCGTAGTCCTGAGTTTTAATAATAAAAACAAATTTTAACACACAATAATTCCGCACGTGCTAAAAAGCGACATTTGCTAAAGGAAAACATTGACAGTGTTGCCAGGTACTCGCGTTCGAATAAATAAAATGTAGTCACTTGTAAATAAGGAAGGATTACCAAATTAACAAAAGCCGCGCGTTTCCGCCTTCGTATATCATTTTAAAGGAAAAAATAAATTAATTTACGCATATGTAAACATCTAAGATGTGGTTTGATTAGCAAAAAGTAACAAATCAAACAAAAAATTTATTTCAAATTTAGTTTTCTTAATTTTTACGTCAAATTACTATCATGAACAAATTTTCGTCATAAAGCATTAAGGGAGCTAACACAATGGCACGTCATTTTTCTTTTCGAGTTTAAAATTTCGAAATGGTAAGCACAATGGGCGGCCGTGCCCATCAATGTAAATATAAAAAACAAATTTATAAACAATAACAATTTTATTAATATTCATAATTAATTATTTATGACACCATCAAGAGTCTTCTTGTGTATTAATTGATCCATAACTTGGCAGTTACCATTTATGACTCTCTAATAGAACAATTTCAACTTTAAAATAAATGGTCGTTATTGCTAAACCAAAATTACAAATCACAAAATATTAAAAAAATGTGTTTTAGTGTAAGATAAACATAAATCAGATAAATAACCTTAAAATTTATATGAGAACGATCATTATTTTTTTATTTATTTTTATATACATGTAAAACCATATGATTTGTCAATTCCCATAAAGCTTTAAAAAATTCTGAAAAGTTGAGGGCTACCACAATGAGGCGTTATTCCTACTTGCGGATTGGAATTGTAACTTTTCCCACCTTTCACGAAACTTTGTGGGAATTGACAAACCATATGTTGTTACATGCGTATGCATACAACAAAAAGAAATGATAATAGTTTCTTTTAAATTTTAAAGTGATTTATCTAATTTATGTTTATCTTACACTGCGTACGTACGTTTCTTTTATATCATGTGATTTGCAATTTTGGCTTATACTATGCATTATTTTGTAAGAAATGCAAGCAATAAAGACTATTTATTGTAAAGTTAAAATATATTCATCAAATTGCTTTATTACACATTACACAAATGTGTATCTAAAGTATATATCTACTAATTAATCTTCTTTATCACTAATCCATAGATAACCTTGTTTACTTTTATGTTAAATTTCTAATTATTGCTTTTGGCGAATGAAATGAAAATTACGCCTCCTTGTGTTTTACCCTTAATAAGAGTATAAGACGATGCAAGGCAGTCTAATGACAAGCTATTGATATCACGTCGCTGTGATCTTCCCTGCTTTTCAGGGGGAATTTGACAATGCTTAAATTATCTGAATAAATTACAACTATCGGAATTTTTACTGCCAATTCGACGATGCTGAACGGTGTTAATTTCACTGGAATGTCGCTAACAAATCTTAATATATAACAAATAAGATAGAATGGCGATAGAATATGCAGCTAGTCGAATAGAAAATATCTGCAAAATACTGTACTTTTAAATAAGACAGAAATGTAATTTCTAATAGGCAACTCGTTACTATACAACACTTTTTAAGTTCGTTATTGATTTTTATTTCAACGTTTCAAACTTAGTTATTTTTGAAAACTTTTATTCATTTGTGTTTTCAATATTTCATGTATTTTGACCAAAAAAACTTTTCTTATTAGATTTCAGTTTCCTTATCAATATACAAAATATTTTTACTTAAAAAATGTCAGAACTGCTAGACAAAGACACTCTTAGATTTACAGAATACGCTGCTGAGTTAATGGTGTATTTTGAACGTCATAAATTAATTGAAATCTCGAAGGTAAGAAGACGAGCAACTTCTGGTATATGAACAATAATCCCTTTTTCTGCCCTTTCAAATTAAAGAAAATTTTAGTGGAATTAGCTTTAGAACGACCCGAATTGGTGCAGGAATGGATTGGTGCAAATATAAAGCGAATCGCTTCAGAAATTTATAGGGACTGCCTCTTCGGTGGCAAGGATGGAGGTAAATGTCACTTTTACAAACCAAATTTAGTTTCTGATCCGTTTAATCGTTAACAGTTGTTTCGCTGCTGAATTTGTCGGCTGGCTATTTATATCGGGTAGTAATATTTGGTAGGAGGGGTTCAGGACGTAAAACTCAAGCCATTAATTTAGCAAAGCGTTTCAATTTGGTTTACAGTAAATTCTGCAAAATACTTTACGATTGGCTTTATAAAGCTTAGTTCCTTTATCTTATCCAGTTGACGCTGAAAATTTAATTTATAAATGTCTACGTGGTGATGATGAAAATCCCAACGACCCGTTAGCTCGAGAGCTACAGCGATCTTTCTATTATAATAACTGTGAGGCCAAGGGAAAAGCTTTAGCTGACTTAATATCTCGACGTGTAATACACCAGGATGCGTTGCGTAGAGGTTGGGTATTGGTCAATTTTCCGAATACCGTAAAAGACTTTAAAGAAATAATGGAGCATTGGAAGGTGCCACCAAATAAATTAGTCTACATGAAGTGCTCAGAGAAGATTTGCTTGAAACGTTTATTGAATTCACCAAATACAGGCGCACCTTATCATACTTGCTCTTATTACACTCATGAAGTAAATAAGTTTGCCTTCTTTAATCTGTAGTGAGATTCCCTTTTAGATATTTTACTCCACTTTACTCCATTTTAGATGTGCTTTTATAATGCACACGAAGAAAAGATTGAAAACTATCTACGGCGCCGCCATGAAACAATTTATGTAAATTCTGAGGGATGTTCAGATGAAGTGAAATTGAGTCTACTATCCTCAATAGCGAAAACGCCCTATCTTCTAGGCGAGAGAAAAGACGTCGTCTAATAAAAAAAATATTTTACAGTTGAATTCTCGATTTAATTCCAAAAATAAACTTTATTTGCTATTATTGATATTGATGTTGCAATGCTTGCATTTGAAGCTCTTGTTGTTGTTTTTCTAATAATTGTTTTTGTTTTTGCACTGCCGCAAATTGTTGCTGCTGTTGACGACATAATTCTTCCATAACTTCATGATTATATGTGGAGTGCAACATTAAACCTAACACACCAGCACGAGAAGCCATTTGATGGCGTATTTGTCTTTCCTGTTCTAACAGCTCGTCCATTTTCAGCCATTGCCTCACGCGCTCTAAATCGACTTCGGCTCTCCTAATCTTTTCCCACATGTAATGCTTGAAGCAATTCTTCTTTGGAGCTCGACAGAACTCGCCAGTGGGATTAAAAACATTGGTAACCAAAGGGCAACCGCACACATCATTATCGCCAATTTTGGGATCTTTACAGTGTTCGGGGCATAGAACTCGCAAACGCTTGCAATAAGTTTTACTAGCTGGATTATAAAAATCACAGAACATTGAATTTCCTTCTATTCGAGTTTTAAATATGCTTCCAAATGAAGCTTGAGATTCGTACTTATTAAAACACTTCTCCATGTGTTTAATAGCAGTACGCGAGTGTATCTCATGGCCGCATGTTATACAGTACATGGACTGTTCATCCTCTATATCGCCGTTGTCTTGCAGTCGATTGGGATCTAGGGTGCTGTGTTTGGCTCGCTCCACAATCATATCGAGTTCCATATGCCTTTTATCCAGTTCAGCCAAAGCAAAGCGTACCATAGCTTGTTTAGCTCGGATTTGATCCAATTGTTTTTTATTTTCTTCCTCGGCACGGCAATGAGTCAAATTCCATTCCTGCACACGTTGAGGCAAAACTTGAAATATACGATTGGTGGCCAGATTTATGCCACACTCGTCGCTGCAATATTTCGATTGAGGTCTGGCATTTTTATGACACCCGGGTCCGTAACATTGTCGCATACCTTCCAACTCAGGATTAATAAAAAGTTCGGGGGTTAGAGAACGTTTTCGTTTGCGTTGTCGATCTTTTAAGGGTTTCTCCTTTTTTCGAGGTCTCTGAGTTTGACTATGGCCCGTTAACTGAGCATGTAATTGTACTTGGCAAACACGGCGTTCGCAGCGAGGCTTGTGGCCTACACGGATACGACAAGCCTCACATATACCGCAATTAGGAGTTCTGCAACCCTCGCAAGACCCACATCGATTAATTTTTGGGCAATTTTGTATAACTATGGAGGCACAATTTGAATCTCTTATAAAATCTTTAGATTTTTTACGTTTCTCCTGTTCACTTGATAGAATACTAATTGTAGGATTTAAAGCTTTTTCGACTGGCACAACACGAAATACTGTTTGTAAAGTGGGATCTTCTTCTTTGCATTTTTGACAATAGTAATGTTTAATGTGCTTGGCCTCTTTTTCCGTAATATTTATACAGTCACCATGATACCATTCCTCGCAGCCATCGCAGCCTCTAAACAAATTCAAATGGAGCGATTGGACAACTTTAGCTACTATAAATAACTTACATCATAAATCTAGAGCAGTCAGAAGACCGACATATACAGTAAGCTTGGCCATCTTGCTTCATGATTGTGGCAATTTTAGATTTGCGCTCCGGCAAATCGAACTCTTTAGCAATCTCCTCTTTCTACGTGATCGATAAGGGGTAGTTGCATATGAATATATTTTTGGATAAAGTATATTTCGAAGTACTTACAGATTTCTTATATTTGCGTTTTTCACTCATTTTTATTTGAAAAAATAGTCTTGAGAAAAAATCTTCACACAAATGGTCAAATCTATCACAAACTAGACAAAACAATTGCCGAAAACATACTTTATAGGGCTGCCGGATGACAAGTGACTTTCTAATTGCTCTTAGGCTAAACACAGTAAAGCTTTGCTCATATTCCCACGTCCGAGCGACACATTCAATTAGTAAATTTTACTAACCTTGTAAATTTATAAATTGTGTATACAATATATATGTATGTAAATAAATATATAAAAATTTATAAACTAAATTTATCTTCCATCTCATGCAAAATTTATAATCTAAATGCCTCCACGAGCTCTAGAAATATAAGCGAAGCTTCATTGTGTCAGCCATTTTCTTTTTATCATAAAAATATGCTTGCTTTGTGTTGAAACATCATAAGAATAAATAAAACAGTAAAAATAAGAAATAAGAGAGAAGGCCGAAATTTGCAGAGATGACAGAATACAATTACGACTCCAGCTGTCAAATATTTGTTACTTTTTGGGAAAAACATTATTCATTATATGTACGAGAACATTTGTCTTTTATAACGCAATCGCTTTTTTTTTGTCTTTCTGCTATGTTAAGATCAGTTCACTTAAAAAATTTCCATTGATAGGTCATGTATGTAATAATTTTTGCAATCATAGCGGGCTGATACACCAAGCATTATTTCTGTTTTCGGGCTAAAAATCCCAAGGGGTACACCTGCGCAGCAGCACTGACTGCGTATTTGGTAGGAAAATATAAGGAAATTTTTATAAATGTAAAAAAAACCTTATGATTTGAAGAGTAAAAATAAAGAAATCAACATAAATGTAAACAACATATATATGAGAAACTGTCATACAAAAAATTAATATATAAGCAAACCAAACTATTATTTGATTACTAAAAGGAAAATGCAGTGAAATAAAGCAAAAGCTTAATTGTTTTGATTTGAAAATCATATTTTAAACTGAAATTAATTGCATTTGTTGCTCGTTTTTTTCACCTTACATAATGATGTCGCGTATAAACCAAAATATCAAATCGAATAATATAAAGAAAACTTCGATTAATACAAAATAAATATAAATTAGATAAATAACTTCTAAATTTAAAATAAATTGTCTTAATTTTTTCTCCTACGTTTTCTTTTTTTCGTTTTATTTGTTTGCATGCATGTATATTCACATGATTCCACAATTCCCAAAAAGTCAGTAAAGTTTAAGTCCCATCCTTAAAATAGATATAACGCACCAAGTATTAATCCCCTTATGCTACAAGAGCGCTTATTTCTCTTCCTTGATAGGAGGTAAAGCAAAAAATCGCATCTTTTAATAGTTAAAAATTTTTGTTCGAATGAGTAGCCGAGTAGGTAGGAATCGCAACCTCCAAGGCTGTGCTCGAGAGTTCAAGTCTCAGTCCCGCAGCGTTTATTTTGGTTATAGCTATAGTGAATGTTCAATCGGTAAAAGTCATAACATTAACTGATTATGCACACAACCAGAAAGCTTTGGCCGCTTCTTTATGTCTTTCTCTTTTGTCACTCCTCGCCGCATTACACGAATAGAGAAGATTCTTTGAGTGATTGGTCACATAATAATAATGAAAAGAAAAAATTATAAATGTTGAATTAAATAAATTTTGCCAGGAAGAAATTGGACAAAATGTGCAGAATATGACACTTGATAGCAAAATCAACAGAAGGTTAATGTTTTTATTTAGCATTTGTAATATTTTCTCTTTTCCACCTCTTTACAAGTACATTCATATATATCACGCTTATACTTGATGTTTTTACTCCATCAGAACCGCCATAAAATTGATTATTTTTCATTTTGATTCAGCTATTTGTAAGTAAACAATTTTATTTGGTATTTATTTTATTTTCAATTTGCATCTGTTTTCGCTTGTAAACGCAACTCTAAGCAATCAATAGTAACGTAAAGCGTGGGAAAGCGTTTCTGGCATTTCTTGTGCATACATATTGCAAAACAAGTCGAAACTTGAAAATGAATTCTAGTTAACGTCAAACATAATTAGTGTCCTGCTGTTGTGATAACACCTAACTAATTTTAGTATAGTTGTTCCTTTAAAGGCAAAAGCAATTTTGTTGGTTCTTTTTTTTTTTTGTATTTGAGTTGCTATAAAAGAATTAAATCTTATCTTTTATTCAATGTAAAGGAATAAGGAGAGAAAATGAGCCGACCAGAGACGAATTGAATTTTTGAAGCACGTAGTTGCTATGTTCTCTTTCCGTCGAACTACCAAAATGTTATTGGGGATTGGGGGAACGAATATAATGGAAGTGATTGTATAATATATACAAATGCCATTTCGTCGAAATGAATGTTTGCTTGCTGTAATATGCTGAAAAGTGCATTCTAAGGAAAACAAAAACAATCTTTTTTCTCTCCTTAGTCTTGGAAATAAGAAAATATAACAAAATATTGTATTGATCCAGTAAAAAAATTAAGGATCAAGAAAAATTGTTTACAAATATCAATATTATATTTTGGGACAATTTTGTTAAATTTGAACGTAGACATGGCGTCGTCTTCCTCTGTTGAACTTGAGGCTATAAGTGCGGTGGAAAAGGAGCTTGATCGCGTCATTAATAAATTTACAGAGATTAAAGAAAATGCTGCGGCTGAAATTAATGATGTTGCTACTTTGCTAGAAGAACTTATGAGAGCTCTAAGCAAAGCAGAACAAGAAATGACTGGCAGTACGATTAATACTGGCACTCAAGTCGATACTGACGACCCGATGGCCGACGAAGCAGATATGCAAGTGGAAATGGAGCGTAGGTGCCAGACTTTCACGCCTAATATTTTAAGTAATTTTTTTTAACTTTAAGCTTCTCCACCACGCTTGACCGATAGCCAGATTGCTATTATAACTGAGGCTTTGCAGAAAGCCAATGAGAAATTGCAGCGTCTATCGACCAATCATAAGGAACTGCACGGCGCCGTTTCCAAAGTGGGCAAAGTAATTGATCGCAATTTTATTTCTGATTTCACGGCGACCACGCGTACTGATGCTTTGCAAGATGGGGAGAATATGATGCTACTAAATAAAGTGATGGCGAAGCACTATTGCCGCCAGGGCATGGATGACGTAGCTCGGCTGCTGATCGAAGAATCCAATATGCCTGAAGATATGGCTCGTGAGGTGTTCGAATCGGAAAGTAGCTTTGCTGAAATTTACCGCATCTGGAAGGCTATACAGCAGCACAATCTAAAACCGGCTTTGGAATGGACTGCACGATATTCCAATGAACTAATAGCCAAGAATTCTTCCTTGGAATTTAAGTTACATCGCTTAGCTTTTTTGCAAATCATTTCGCGAGGAATGTCTGCCCAAACTGAGGCCATAGTTTATGCCCGCAATAATTTTTATAAATTTGTTGACCGTTTCGAAAGTGAAATTCCTAACTTGATGGGTTGCTTCATATATCTACCGCTGGGAATTGAGAATTCTCCGTATAAACATCTGATATCGACCGAAATGTGGACTGAGGCCTCGTATGTGTTCTTAAAAGATGCCTGCAATACATTAGGCATTAGTAAGAATTCAGCTTTGTCGGTGGTTATAAACGCAGGCTGTACTGCTCTGACTGCTTTGCTCGCTATTAAGCAGGTAATTGAAAAGGTTACCGGTTAGATATGTACATAGATTAAACCCTTCTATTCTCTCTGCAGGTTATGCAATCTAGGCAAGTTCTCAATATTTGGTGCGGTCGCGACGAGTTACCCATCGAGATTGATTTAGATCCTGAATATCGTTACCATTCAATATTCGCTTGCCCGATTTTGAGACAGCAGACCACTGAAGAAAATCCCCCTAAGAAGTTAACCTGTGGCCATGTTATATCGAATGATGCTTTACATAAGCTTAGTAATGGTCATATACTGAAGTGTCCATATTGCCCAGTGGAACAAAATGCTGACGAGGCGGTGCGAATTTATTTCTAAATATATGAAGATTTTAAAAGCATTTAGCATTTGGTTTTTCCTTTATGCTGGAAAATATTCTCCATTTATTCTCTTTTCTTTTAGTTTGAAATAAAAAAAATATTTAAATTCAAACGAAAAGAAAATTGATTAAAGCTTTTAATGGAATTTTGCGGTTTTATTAAATGAAATTTCCATCATGTCGCCCATGAACTAAAGATAGGTGGTTGCACTTCCGGTAATGTTGTCTCTTCGTGATTATGTACTAATTTAAACAAACCTGTGCCTATTGAGGCCGGCATACCTAATATGATACGCTCTGAAACTCCATCTACAGCGTCCGTTTGCCCGAAATAGGCGGCATCAAATAAGTGATCCGACGTTTTCTCAAACTAAGCAACGAAAATTTTCATTTCTTCTTTATACTTCAAACGTATTTTATCGACTTACCGAAGCCAAATTGAAAACGCTTTCCCTCATCTTGGCCAATCCGTGACGTGTTACTCCTAATACGTCGCCCCGCGAAGTCATCTGACTAGCCAGGAGCATTATGTGGCGGTGATCTACACTCATACCGTGCCCCTCCATAACCTCAGTGACTTCGCTCATAATGGTGGTACGTGCCGCTTCTATGCCCAAAGTGCTGTAAACCTCCGAAATATTATTACTCTTTGTGCGAGTGCCTATAACACCATAGGTGGCCATAACATCACGCAAACCGGCTCCTTCGATACATAGTTTATACGTGGCAGGCTGACGAGAATCGTCAACGGCAATAACAGCCCGTGAAATTTTTGGTAGACCAGCAACGATTACGTTTTGCACTGTTGTTGACAACCGCTGCAGTTCGGCGTTCAGGGCGGCACCATACTTTGAGCTATCAACGCGTACAACAATAATGGAAGAGCCTACAATATCCACCAGAGCGGGTTTGATGCGTAGTTTTGATGTGCAGATACTGGAATAAAATTTTGTAAATTCCAAATAATAATGAAGAAAATGAAGACAACTCACGAATATCTAATGGTTTCGGCGTTAATTTCTAAGCCCAAGACCTTGATGCGATTCAGATCTAAACGTATAATCAAATAACAGTTATTTGATCGATAAACTTCTTCTATGTAAGATGAGATTTCTCCTAAAGTAGTTTTTTCTATCCTGGCCTTTACTTTACGAGCAAACTCAATATTCGTATTATTATTTATCTCAGCGGTTATAATTGGTGTGGATATTGCTTTCGTGGCGTTAATAATTTCTACAATACGCGGTACTCCTTGCGTAATATTCATCGATGACACACCAGCAAAATGAAACGTCTTAAGTGTCATTTGAGTGCCAGGCTCTCCAATACTCTGAGCAGCTACCGCTCCCACAGCCGTGCCTGGTTCTGTCACGGCGCGGTTATATTTATCATTAACCCAACGCATGAATGTACGTATTTGGCCCTCAGTTAAACGTTCGATTTCCTGGCCCAGTTTATGATGTTTAGCATATTTATCTTGAATTTGTTGAATTTTTTCCGCAACTTTATTAATAAAGGAGCTGTAAATATGAAGAGCTTTACCAATTGCTCGACAATTTTGATTGAATTACAACGTACACAACAGTTTCTCGGAAATCTTCTCGACTACTTATAAATTCCTCTTCACCCAAAATTTCCTTAGTTTTCGATATTATCTGTTCGGCCTTTAAAGGTTTTTCGTTGCGATAGGGATGGACGGCACGCAAATGATTCATTTGGCGCACTAGATCGACGGGCTTATTCTTAATTTCCATATAAACAGGATCTAAACCGTCGCCCCCATAAATCAATTCGACGATTTCTCCAATAGTATTACGTACCGAGCCGTCATAGTGAACTACTAAATCCTCTAGGCACTGCAAAGCGAAGTGTTATAATAATTGTTCAGAGTTTCACATAATCGAGTTCACCTTTACTAGACGCCTCTGCAGATAACCAGTTTCAGCGGTTTTAACAGCCGTATCTACTAGACCTTCACGGCCCGCCATCGTATGAAAAAAGAACTCGGTTGGTGTTAGACCAGAAAAGAAGCTGCTTTGTACGAAACCGCGAGCGGCGGGAATGGACGCTATAGCAAGCCACAAGAAAAATACGAGTAAGAGCAATAGATTAAAAGCATTTTGAAAATTACTTACAAAACTTCTCAAAATGCGGCAGAGCTCGGTTTTCGAAGCCATTCGGTACCCGTTTACCATTGATAGCCTGTTGACCAACGCAAGCTATCATTTGGGATATATTAATATTAGATCCTTTCGAACCCGATAAAGCCATAATCAAAGCACTGTTGGTGGGATGTAATTCGCGAAAGCAAGCTTTCGCTGCCTGTTCACGTATACTGGAGAGTTCGCGCAACATAACGGCCTCTAGAGTTTGTTCGGGTGTACAGCCGGGTTGGCATTGCAACGTCCCCTTCTTCATTTCCAAGATGTACTCATCGCATTTAGCATAACCTTTTTCGAGTAACTTCTGTTTCTCCTCAAGCAATTTTGCACTGGGTGTAACATCACTGATCCCGAAGGAGAAACCACGATTTTGTATAAAGTACGACGCGATCTATGTAATGCATGTAACAGTTAAAGATCTTTTGAAGAATATTCACAAAAAATTAAAAGAGAAAGTACATACAACCAAACACTTTTATGCAATGAGTAGGAGGATCGCGAGCCTTTTAGAAATTTTCATTTTCAATTGTGGAAATTTTGAGGACGTTTTATACTTCCATAGTAACAAGCCATAAAATGGCACAAGTTTTTCATTTGTCGTTGTTAATACAGTTTTTATACCCAGACGGAAGACGAAAGATGTCAGTATGTTAAATTTGTTACTTCATTTGCAATCATTCAGAAAAAATTAGAAAATCTCATAAAGCCGATCAGAGTCGATTTATTGTTCGTCTATTGTTTGTGTCTTGTTAAGAGTTGGCTTGAAACCCGTAATATGACCCTTATATATATTTGATTTATAAAAATGTCTGCTTCATTTAAAAAATTGAAATAATTTTAATGAAAGATTTGTTAAGGATTTACAAGATCTACATCTACATCTGCATATCGGATATGTGAAGCAAATATTTTGGAGACGCACGGATAGGCCCACAATTGTCATTAACAAGACCATTACTAATTTAGTGGCAGTGGCAGTGGCAGTGGTGCGTACTCAAGAATCATTTCAATGCGATTGTAATTTTCGTACATGTTTATAACTTAATTACTTTAAAGAAACAACTATTTTCAGATCGAAGATAAGAAGAGAAATGCGAAAGAAAACAGGGCATTATATGAGACTCGCAGAATAACACTTTATCTAGTACCGACTGGTTTCGATAGAACAGTAGCGCACTGCAAGTGCGATCGTGAGTATCGATTAAAAATAACAGTAAAGAATTTAAGTATCTCAGGGATTCAGATATATATATATATGTACATATATATACATATTTATATACATATATATATATATGGTCTTCTTTGATAATATGAAGTTAAGAATGAAAATATTTGTATTCTGTCTGCTTTTGATAGCAGTTCTGTCCGACCCAAGCACACAGCAGCTAGTGGATAGTGAAAAATTGGTAAGAAAAGCACGAGAAGAAATGAAAATTCAATCTCATGTTTTGCTCTCTACTAGCATAACCGCATTGCTCTCGATTCCGCTATTGCGTATCCTTCTGTATTTTCGCAAAAGTCCGCGGAAAATGAAGCTGGAAAATTGGTAAACAATTTTGAAAAATGTTTTCAAATTTAAATGTTTTATGCGGCCTGTGTGTTTAGCAAAGTCGCATCGTTTCAGGTACTCCCGCTGTAAGTGGCCAACTGCCTTGGCAAGTTATTTTGAAGAGAGATGAATTCGATGACTTATTGTGTGGAGGTTCTATTATGAATGAATGTTGGGTTTTGACCGCGGCCCACTGTACGCATCTCTTTAGTTCTATATTTATAATGTTTGGTACCGTACTAATCGATGACTTTAGAGCTGTGAATATGGTGGCCACCGAATTTCACGAGCATCCTAACTATGACCCTGATACCTTAAACAATGACGTTTCGTTAATACGTTTGCCAAAGATTTTGAAATATAGCAGCACTATAAAACCTATACCCCTTGTCACTTCGGCTTACGCTGGCTCATCTTTTATTGGACATGTAGGGGTTGTAGCCGGATTCGGTCTGACCGATGATGAATATTTGGACTACTCTGAAGTCTTACTGTGGGCGCAGGTTGAAATTATTGACAATAGCGAGTGCATGAGAGTATACGGGGACGGTGTGGTGATAGATTCTGTGATGTGTGCGCGAGGTCGCAATAATTCAAACCAGGGTATATGCACTGGCGACTCAGGCGGACCTCTACTAGCCCGCGGCAATAACAATGAAATAATGCAAATTGGTATCAATTCATTTATAGCCGAGGATAGATGTACCGAGGGTCTTCCCTCGGGCTTTGTGCGTTTGACTTCGTTCGTGACATTTATCGCAAACACCACAGGCATAAAAATTAAATAAAAGCATGTTTAAAAAACTTTCCTATTTGTAAATCAATTGTAATCAATCTGATTTAAAATAAAGTAAAAAATGTTGCTAACAAAACTGAGAGAAGGTTACGATAAGATAAGAAAAATTGTTTAGATCAAATACAAATTCATTAAAAAAATTAAAAAAGTTTTTCTTTTTTTCTTTTTCAAACTCATTCACAAGCGTTTTTCTTTTTATTTTTTTTAGTTTAAGTACAAACTCTTGTCCCACACGTGACCGATTGATTGTTTTTGTAATTGAAATGCATGCTCGGCATTTTCGTTGTTAAATTGTTAAAAGTTTGCTTACAAAAAATAATTAAAAAAACTTACTTTCGCCAAACGCCACATGCACTTGGTGGCGTAACTTTCTCCGAAGTCTCTTAATATGACGTAGAAAACGCAATTCTTTGTGCCTGAACCTAAAGTGCTTTTATCCATCGAACCGCACAGCAATTCCGAATTTCGTATATTTACCCCTATGAAAGGGAAATTTGACTAATTTTAAATTACTTTTAAGTTGGATCGATTAGTAACTTACAGGAATCCTTTACGCACAGATCATAGTTCGTCGTATAGTTACGCCCTTTAGTTATAAGATTAACTTTAACAGGACATTTTTTATTTGGCCGAAGCAGTAAACTGAATATTTGCTTGCCAGTCCACAGTTTACGTGGTTTTAGTATTGTTGGTGGTGGCATATCAATTTTCATATTCGCATCTGGACCTGCTAGAATACAAACAGCCAATTGCATGGCCTGTTCTTTTGTAAGGAACTCATCTTTTTGCGTTAGTAGATAACCACCGGTAATAAAATCCTGTGTGGCAGCTATTAGAATTTCACCGTTCTTAGGTGTAACCAAGTTCGAACTATTGCCCATCAAGACTAAAGCCTCGGCTCGAGCTTCTTCAGTCTGTGGTAGATGCAAATTCATCTCATCCCCGTCAAAATCAGCATTATAAGGCGTGCAAGCGCATTCATTAAAACGGAAGGTACGCTGAGGCTGTACCTTGGCCTGATGACACATAATAGACATTTTATGAAGCGAGGGCTGGCGATTGAATAAAACTATATCACCATCACATAAATGCCTCTCAACTATGTCGCCACATTTAAGGTCATGAGCCACCTTATCACGGTTACCATAAGCTAAATATTTCTTGAAGGTAGAACCCTTTTGTTGTACATAATTAGCACCCGGGTGAACATTAGGACCATTTTTGACGAGCTCTTTCATGTTATGTATATTGGCTGGGTTAACGCGTTCAGGATACGTTAAAATTTTGGCTACTCGCTCTGGAACACCGACTTGGTTTATCATCAAATTGGGATCTGGAGAGATTACAGTGCGTCCTGAGAAATCTACGCGTTTGCCGGACAGATTTCCTCTAAAGCGACCCTGTTTACCTTTCAAGCGCTGCACTAATCCTCGAGTAGTTTTTTTCGGTGCCATATTAAGGGGTATACCCGATATTTCACTATGAAAATACAAGGCTACATGCAGCTGCAAGAAATCCCAATCTTCTTGAATTAGCTCGATCTTGCCGCCACCAGTCATATGCTTTTGTATAACATCATTAATCAATAAAATTTCACTTTGTTTCATTGTTAAATCGTCTTCAGTGCTAATGGAATATATATGTATTAGTGTTAAGAAATGCCAATCAAATCTCTTTTTAACTTACGTTCCAGCTTTGACTTCAGATATTACCGAAGGTCTTATACAAACTGGCGGGACAAATACACGAGTAACTATTAAATTAGTCGGACTGGCTCCATCGCTAGTCATCCCAAGTAAAGCAATATCAGACTTTGGTATCGCTTTGAACAATTCCAGTACGGTTAAAGGATTCAATTCTTCCACTTGATTATAATTGGTCAGCACTTGATTTAATTCTCGATTGGCATCCGTGGCTTGTAATAGTTCATCTAAATTTTTACTCAAGAGAGCATCAGCCTTTTTGCCCTTATTAGGGTCATGTAAAATCTTTAGTAGACCAGGACCCTTTTTTACACCTCCATTAGTAGCGTTACAGTGAGGACATTTCAATTGTTTCTTAGCCTTGTTTAATATCTGGGCATGTAAAGCCTTCTTGGCCAAATAGCTGAAGTTTGGATTCAACAATTTCTTTGAATAAATATATTTATCAGATTCTTTCAACATGACGTGAGAACACGATCTACAAATAGTTTGTAATATATTAATGGTAGAACGAAAATGTCCTATATGGAATACAGGTAAAGCCAAATCCAGAAATCCGAAATGACCTATACACTCGTTTAAACCTTGGCCACATGTCTCGCAAGTAGCGTCCTTACTACTAACACCCATACGGCGATCTAAGACACCATAGGGAACTGGCCGACGTTGACCTTGATACAAGTTCTTCGACACTATACGCAAATGGGACTCTTGTTGAATTTCTTCGGGGCTACTGATGCTGAACTCCACATGTGATCTGAAATAAACAATGACCGGCTTTTAAGACAAATTTCTCTCTTTTGCAAACACACTTCAAGGTATGTACATTTTCTTTATCAAATCCGCTCCACGAAATTGTTCCTTAGGCATTTTTAATGAACTGAACAATGTGCTAGTTTTTCATATCCTCGAGAAATGCATTTATTTGACTATTTCATATTTATTGTTTCTTATTATTTGAACAGGGTTGGTTTCCACTTCATGCAATCACTTTAAAGCAGAGTTACATTTATCCGCAATGCGATCCACAGTTTTTCGGAGTCAATATTCATGCACTTTTGTGTACTGCATAATCGACTTATATTGGTTATATAGAATTCTATTTTTTTTTTTCAGAATATAATCTTGATTAAAACTATTTTTTTTTATCAAGGATATTAATTTTTTGTGTTAATATTTGCTGCTTTTGTAATCATCGAAGGCAGCATGAAAATCTTGAAAAAATACTTAATGGAATAAGTAAAAAATTGCCATCTTTTCTTTTTTTCATTTATTATAAAACCAAACCTTTTTTTTTTTTATCTTAAGCTGTCGCCGTATAACAGTTAGTATCATATTTCATTGAGTGTGATTTTAATGTTCTCCAACTTCGTGTCTCACAAACATTATTCATATTTCAATCTTTAATGCAAGTATCACAGACGTTTCTGGACGGTCGATAGTATTACATTTGAGATCTGGTGGGGCTTTTCGCCTTCCGGAAGAATGAAGAAACTAACAGCAAATTCAGGCAGAAAGTTATTTATCTGCTAGCTAACTATTTAGTTAACCTAAAAGCCAGCTCTTCTGATAATTAGTTAGCTAATCATATAGCTGAAAAGCCACCTACCTACTGAACACTACTGTTCGCAGTTGTTAGAGTACTTCCGTTCAATCTCAATTGATTAGCGAAGTTTTAACTGAATTCTTAGAAATCATTGTTCTTCACTCACAGCACATGGAACCAAGGCAATTTTGTTTTTTGCTTCTAATTTGATAATAATACGATATGGATGGGCAGCACCAAGCTATCTCTTAGATTCATTTGATAATTAAACCGTACGAGAGCACATGAGTCTGCGTACGTTATTGGGAAAGATTATTTTACTATTTCAATTTTGGTGGCGAGACGCTTTAATCAAGATAGCAATAATGGAGTAAGCGGTATGGTCATGCACATAAAGTGTTGCTGCGCATATGGTGGGATCAGCAACGTGTAGTGTACTATGAGCGGCTGAAACCGAATGCAGATGTCTGCGGACGTCAATTGAAAAAATCGATCGATGTATTGTTGCAAAAAAGAGCAGCGAAAGCGGTTAAGAGACGCAACGTCATCCTCTTGTATGACAATGCTCGGTCACACATGGCAAGAGTTGTGAAGGATACATAGTTGCAGCTCGAATGGAAAGTTCTACCGCACCCAGCGTACTCGCCAGATATAGCACCTTCTATAGCTGCCATTCGTTCAGATCGATGCAGCATGGCTTGACTGGCGCGCGGTTTCGAAGTGCTGAGGAAGCGCAAGAATGGGTCAATGATTGAATCGCTGTAAAATCGATATCGGCAAGCGCCTATTGTTTGACTGCGATGCTTGATTGACCAAAAATTAAGTTACAGAGGGAAAACAGGCTGTCGTAGTACTCGGGAAATAGTATAAATGGAGGGAGGAGTAACATAAGATGAGAAAGTTTTACTTTGAACGATTATGGTTTTTCGCAGAGAGGGGAGCGCCAAAATAACTTCCAGGGTTCGATTGGCAGCGAAGACGAAGATAAAGTAACTGCGTTGCTAATGCTCTAAATGCTTTAAATAGATTTTCTTGTCGAGCTTTTTTCTCAAGACAATTCTGAGAATTCATGATTGCGATCTGGCGTTACCTTTCGAAGGCCTTCTAGTGCCTAATATGTTGTGTTGTTTGTAAATGTTTGTTTTCCTCACATTTTAAATTCTATATAAAATGTGTTAGTTTGGAGTCATCGAATAAAAAATCCGAATATCCATTAATATTATTTTGATCAAGAAGAATTAAGATGAAGTTATCCATGATGTGCAATCGATATAAATATGAACGTTATTGACGAGAAAGGTCTCCCACTTTATTTATTTTGCATTTTTCCATGCCCAAAATCCTTTATAAGATCGAGCTTATTGTTTGTCCTTCGAGTGGAAATTTCATTTTATTGTTTGTCCTTCGAGTGGAAATTTCATTGATATAATGTAAAAACAAGTAGGAACATATAGTCGAACAGGGCCGCCCATTAACCACACCTTGCACCAAATTGTCTAACACAATTCTTGTTTTTATTATAGAACACAAAAATTAAATCTTGTTTCTATATAAAGAGAGGCATATGTGCGTATTTATGGGGAAGCGGGCCCAAAACGCAATCTAATGTAGTACAAGTTCAATCCTTACATAGGTCAGGTTCCTAAATCATGCGTACATGCACCATGTTTTGTAAAGTTCATTTCATCATACAAAGCATAAATTTTAGGGTAGAATCCAAAAAATGGGTCGACATGGTCCAAACTCGGTACAATTAATTTTTTTATGCTAAATTACTATTATGATATAATTTGCATCGTGAAGCCGTGAAAGTTATAACTTGTTGTCGCATGAATTTCAGTTTTCGCTAATAAGAGATGGGAGGTGGGAGGGATTCAACAATTGCCCCAGACTTGTTCGCTTTTGCCGAGGAATTTTAAAAATTACAATTTTTTTTCTTATAACGAATTTTCGGAGTAGGGCGTTATATGGGAAGCGCTCGAAAAAGTAGACCGTTCCGAACTATTTTCAATAGCGTTCGCCCTTAAGTCAAAACACGTCACTGTACCAAGTTTCATTAAAATATTTCAAGAATTGTGATATGTAGCTTGAACACAAATTTACATGGACAGACGGACAGACAGGCTTAGATAAATTTCAAATTACGATTTTGAATCGATCGGTATAATAATTGATGGGTCTATCTTAAGCCTTTCTACGGTGTTACATATTTCCGCACTAATTTAATATACCCTGTACCACAAGTGGTGCTGGGTATAAAGATATCTTTGTCTCTACTAATGGCTGCATGATTTATTTTCCACTTTTTTTTTTTTTTTTTTTGCAGAGTTGATTTTTTCAACTTAGCTTAACTGGCAAGTGACAACCAAATGATTAATGCCGTTACAGCGATAGCAGAATGGTAATAAGTTGATACTGATACTGAAGCTGATGCGGATTTTCATGAGGTGAATACATTCTTCGCCACACGGTAGATAAAAAGGGCAATAATCACACTATCCTACGACTTGTACAAGTCATTAGCAGCAGTTAGTGGAAAAATCAACTAGCATTGGAAAGTTGAAAAGACGACGATTACTCTGCGCCTCAGATATATTCAATTATTTATTGGGCAAAAAATTGAAAAAGCAAAACCTTTGTGAATCGATTGTGAGGACGAAAGGATAATTTTATTGTTGTTGTTGTTACCTGTTCTTCAATTAATCATTTATTTGCATTTATTTGATCGATCGATTGATCGATCGCTTTATTTAGAATGATTTTTATTTTACTTTTCCTTTCTAATCGAAAAGTTATTTTAAAACTCGAAAATATACATAAATAAGTTAAAAAATAGCACTAAGTTTTAAGGAAAATATGTGATTGAGAAAACTACTTACTAAAGAGAGAATGAAATGAAAAAGAAGTGTAATCGTTAAAGTGAGTGAATCGGGCCTGTGTACAGATAATGTTGTTAAAAAATTCTTGCATTACATTTCTATTATTAATAATTGTTTTTTTGTTTTAAAAATTGTTATACAAACACACATTTCATGTGCTTTTCTTTGCTTTGCTTTGCTTATTCACATCATTTTGGTATCATTCGAGATCGTTTCCTTTGCACTTGATACGTTATACTTAAAGACGTTTTATGTCATTTCTAATTTTTGTTGATTTCTCGTCCAGGCATTGCCTTTGCTCCGCTGCAAGCGTTAATTCCGCATCAGCGGCTAGCGCTTTTAAATCATAATTTTTGTTCGTTATTGTAAAATTGTTGTTGCTGTTGGTGTTGGTGTTGCTGTTGTTGTTGTTGTTGTTATTATTATTATTATTATTATTATTATTTTGATGTTGTTGTTGCAAGCCGGCAAAGGAGCGCACTTGCAAGAAGAGGCTGCTATTCAACAAACGAGCTTGATGCTCTTGAGCTTTGGCTCTCAAACACGCAATTGAGTTGTTTCTGTTATTAGAACGAAAGAAAGAGTGAAAGAGAAAATAAATAAATAAATAAATAAATAAATAAATGATAAGAAAATTGATGTTTGCATACCTGAAAGTATCGGGATCTTGCATAAGCCCAGAGGTATATATATCACTTACACCACCATGCGCAGCAGCTGCAGCGGCTGCTGCCACTGCCGTATTCATTAGCATATGAAAATCTTATTGTTAGCAGCGGCTGCTACACCAGCTCCGGCATTGGCTGCATCCAAAAGAGGATGATACGATGGTGGAGTAGTTGCAACAGCTGCCGTAGATTGCTGTGACCCTGCATTATGGTACATGGCTGCCTTCTGTTGCGTTACTCCTGTCGACGATCCATACCCTTGATGTTGGGGCGATCGTGTGCCTGAAAATATTTGCTGACTATTCGACGACGATGGCGAATTTAAATCGATGTGCGGTGATGGTGTTGAAATTGTCGTGGTAGTTGCTGTCGGCGTGGTAGCCGGTGATAATGATGATGGCTGCTTTGCTGATGTTAAAGGAGGAGGAGTGGAGCCAACGACATTTAACGACTCTGTCGAAGATGTTGAGTGACGTCGTTGACCACCGGTGGGGCGTATCGTCGTGAGTATTTGGTTTCTGCAGACTCATCATCATGAT
>CCAG010018792.1:0-12326 GCA_001077435.1 Glossina morsitans morsitans | reverse complement strand
AAAACAAGCACGGACACTATAGACAGCATCACCCACTTCACTTATTTATTCATTTAGTTGTTCATATAACAAGTCTTCAAAAAAGTAATCGAAAAAGTGATCCCATCCGAACAATAGCCGGAGTCAAAACATGTTCGTGTACTAAATTTCGTCAAAATATCTCAAAAATTTCGGACTGAGCATAAGACAACAGAAATGGCAGATGGACAAACGGACAGACGGACCGACAAGCTTAGATCAATTCAGCAACTGGCACTAAATTCATTGATGTAATAAAAGATGGGTCCATTTCAAGTCCCTCCGGGGTGCTACGTAGATGCGTACAAACTTATTACATCCCTCTACTGCCAGTGATGTTGAGTATTAAAAAAAGAAAAACTAAAAATAAATAGTTTCGGTATTCTATAATGTTGCGAGGAGATGGGGTGTGGCATATTTTTTTTCATTTTTATCCAACAACCCTATGATAGCAAAATATGATCGAATATGTATGTAATATGAATATAAAAATTAGTGTTTTTTTCTTTCGTAATAAAAAAAGAAACGGTAAAATATATCGACATGATATTATGCGCATGAGTAGCCGACGAGGTAAGAATCGCGACTATCAAGTGAATGTTCGCGGGTTTTTAATCACGGTGCGGTAGAATTTACTTCGAGCATGGCTATAGCGAGTACTCAGTCAACAAAAGCATAACACTTACCAATTGCGCGCACAGCCACTAGGTTGCGGCCACAAGCACCCTATTTCTTTGGTTCTTTCTCTTTCCCCGCTTGCTTGTAGCCACGGTAGGCGAACAGGACAGTAGGGGATTGAAATGCGATTTTTATTAAAAAATGATTTCATGACCACCTCTGGACTCCTGTAAAAATGCCATCCTGGAACACCATCTGCTCTTCTCTCACCAATAACACGGATAATCTTGGTGAATGATATTATTGCGAGTTCGTGATTGAATGAAGTAAACCAATACTCCAACAGAGTTATATCCCACGATCTTGGTGGGAAGCTCATATAGTCTTTTTAAAGATGATATAATGGAATTTTTCTTGTAATAAATTGCCACGAAATGTATGGGGTGTCGCAATATTTTCTTAAAATCACATATTGTCCTGGTCGGAATCAGTTATCACATGCTGCTTTTGCTTTCTTCATTGAGGGTAATTGCAATGCCATTTTCATGTTAAAAAATGAAATTTTCAGCCCGCAAACCACAACCCACAGTTAATTTTTATGCATGTACAGGTTTGGTAGCACGCGCAGTACAGCTTTCTTTCCACTACAGGGTCCACTTTGGTTATTTATGAAGTATTTTAAGCATATATGAGTTTCATTTCACATCCGCGAAGCTTAACGGTGGGTTCATCGCTTTCGTAATAAGTTTAAGCATATTTTGTACGCTACACAACCATATATATGTAGTGCATTCCACAAATAATATCGAGGGGCAACCAAAACGGAATTTGATGCAACCTTCAATGGAGAGTGCGTTTTATTTTGCATTCACTTTTGGAGCCACAAAATGAATGACCCTATATATGTTATCGAAGGCATCCTTTTTCCTATCCAAGTAATCAAAATTTTCGTACAAAGGTCGACATTTAATTCATAGTAGAAACGATAGTAGAACCTCTTTGATTATGGTTTCATTCGATATTTGTCATTATGTAGGAGCAGAGAATGGGCGAAACGAGAGTGAATAAATTAATTATCTATAATGTCATTGACACTAAGCAGACATTCTATGCAAGTTCTTAGAGTTTTCATTTTGGATCATTTTCATTTTCATCGCAAATAAACTAATGTAACTAACTTTCTATTCCGGCAGATAGTACACGCGATAAAAGAATGCTTGAAAAAAATGTTTTCTCTTTTTGTTTTTGTTGTTTGTAGCATTCATTCCAATGAATTTTGAATTCTGCGTAATTATAGAAAAAAAAAAAAAAAAAAATTTACTTAAATGATATTTTACTGAATGGTATAAATTATGAAAGAAGCAAAAGAAAATAAGCTTCAGCTTTTAGTTTTATGTTGTTATCATTGAAAACATTTTTAATTAAATTCTTTTTTTTTATCTCGTCTTAAACAAACACGTGCGCATAAATATATATATATATATATATATTTATATATATCCAAAAAAAGCATGTATATTTTTTTATGAAAACAGAAATCTGTGAATAGCAAACCTTTTAATATGATGGGTTTGAAATGTAATTTTTTGCTTATAAAGCAAACATGAAAGTTAATATCATGCCAGTGCATCAAGTATTTTCATTCATGGCAATGATTTAATGTATTGGGTTGGTGCATAATTATCAGGCGTCTTTCTATTTTCATTATTTTACAATTACTTATAATTATTTATAATTATTTATAATATTATTTTGTAAATTTTTGATTGAAAAAATCTCCTTTTAAAATACGTCCCGATAATCATACACAGAAAGAATGGAAAGCAGCGCAGTCATAGCGAACTTTTCGATGAGGACACAATCAGCAAAAGTCTATGCAGGCAATGGTTTGTCCATGTCAACTCTGGCGACACTAGCTTGGAGGATAAGCCAAGAAAAGGTCGACCATCGGATTTCGACGATCAGGCACTTTTGGCGGCCGCGGAAGGCCGACAAAAGCATGACAAAGCGTATGCTGAACGACAACTTCAATATGAACTAAACAATCGTCGTTCGTCGTCTCAAAAAGCATCAAAAGGCTTCTGTTGAATTTTTATCTTTCCTTTTTCATAATAACTTGTTAGTGTTCAAGAACTCGTGATAATTGCGCACCCACCTATTATGTAATCATTTTTAAGGTGAAAATAAGTGCAAATTATTTTATTAAAGTAGATTTTTATTTACGCAGATAAAATAGCTAAATATCTCAACTGGACATACATCTCTCTACAAGAGCGCTATAATGGTGAGGGGAGGGAGATGCCACCAAATTTCATATTATAAAACGAAATTTTTTCTAGTCATTTGCAAAAATCTCATTAATTGAATCGCTTTAAATCAAGTATCAGTTTTTTTAAAAGTTTCTTTTTATCATATGTACAGGGTGTACACAGGGTACTTGCAGTAACAGTTTAGTGTGTTATTTTGCCACCATTTAAATGAACACGAATTTTGATAATTCGTATTTGCTAATTAGGAAATTGCGGCAGATGTGCGTTCTGAAATTCATATAATCGGCACGCGTTTCAATCGGATTTATAATTGATGATTAATTGTTACGATGTATTAGGTTAAACCAATGCATATAACATATGCTCACAAAAGCCAATCTACTGTTTAGGGAAAGAACGTGAAATTGTGATGACGTTGCGACAACAGGCATGACAACGAACTACAATATGTATGTATATAGAATACTGGTAATATCGTAGAAAGCGCGTATTAAGAAAAAGTTTCATGAAAAATCTTACGAAAGAACTTTTGTTTTGATGAATCAAAAATTAATTAATAAGAGAAATTGGCCACGATCGGCCAGTGGCTTAGCGTCGTTTTATTACAGATTAACTTCGATTTTAAACTACTGGCAGTGGTATGGATTTTCTTAATTTTCTCTACACATTCTCTACACATTGATAAGCGAGCACAGTAACGAATATAAGCACCGGCGAACGTACCGCACAGGCATTTTGCAAGACGATAAACTAAGTGATAAACAACGAAATGTAAGCAAACAAATAAATTAACCTTGATCTGATGACTACTGAGCCTCCAAAAGTCTTTGAAGATGTTTGCAAGAATTCGCATACAAGCGAAAGAAAAAGAAATAACGTATAATGAGGAACAATGTTTATTAGATTATTCCAGTAGAGGTTGTCATAAAGATCGCAATTGCCATACAAGTCTTTTCTATCTATGTCGTCTGCTTTTACTTTTAAATTCACTTTGAAAGCTCCGAAGATTGTCTGCGGCTTTGTGCGCAGAAACAGAAGAACACAATTGCAACTTTACAAACACTAGCCTGACAAGAGAACATACTCAGCCAATTTGGTTATTATGCTTTTAACTCATAGAACTGCGCGTTAAACAAAATATATCCAAAGTAAGTTTAGGACTGGAAACTGTGCGCGTATTGTTGAAAATCTCAATACGCGAAAATTAAGATAGAATGCATAAAATTCGTTAGCTTGTCAAAATTAAAAACAACAACATGTAAAACTTTAAGCTTGCGTTCATCAAAGAGTTTTATTACCTAAAACATTAACACTTATATACTAAAAATAAAAATGAGAATGGAAAGCACATTTTGCCAGGTTCTGAGCTGAACTTGCCCGATAAGGTCAGACTTAGGACCTTAGGCTTCGTCATATATACAATTTGCAGTATACTATAATAAGTTAGCAAAACTTTCGATAGTTAACTTAATGTGATTTAAACATGAAAAGCCTCAAGAAGCGACAATGATAAGTAATTTACTTCTTGCGTTTAAGTTGTCATCATGAATTTTTGAATTGAATTGAAACACATTCGTAAGGATCCTAATTGATTATATTATGAATGATTCATTATCTTTCAGTATCGCATTATTATATACCCTAGATCACTTGCGTTGGGAAGATATATTAAGTTTGTCTAGAAGTCCAGAAGGACTTGAGATAAAATCACTTTTTATCGTACCGATCGATTCGTAACAATAGGTTTGTCTGTCTATCTGTCGTCTTTGTTTTCTTGTATTCAACGTGCAGGTCGCAATTTTTAAGCTGGTTTGATGAAATTGATAAACGCTAGGATATGTTTTGCCTCGACGATATTGCAAATGCTTCGAATTGTACTACTTTTCCGATTACATCCTATATAATATCTTATTTTGAAAAGTCATTATGCGAATAATTACAGGGTGGTGTAGGGCACTTAATGGTGGGCCGCGGCCACTATAGTGTTTTCACTTGTTTTATTTTCCTAAAGTCAAATAGTGAGTACGAGTTTCCCGTCGAGGATAAAATCATTTAGACCCTCTTGTTATATTTTATTGCTCAAGTAGTGTTCTCGTATGGTATATATAAAACTACAATATCGGTTATAAAATCGCTTTCTCAACGAACTTCTGCAGCAAGAAACACAAATTATCTGCTAAAATCAATGCCATTAAGAGACAGACATTTTTGTTTCTCACTCTAAAACCCACTCTTGTGTATTTCTCCATTTAAGTATTGCACACTTGCTAGAATAATAACTTTATATTCACTGAAATAAAAAGTTTTTGAGAAGGATGTGTGATTTTGATGACGAACCCGGAACACTTTCCGGCTCCAGAAGCATTATTCACATCATAACGTGGGGTAGGTAAGTTCTCGACAGTTTTATTAAAAAATCTTGCAGATATTATTGTTATTATAATTAATTCTGCCAGAGAAATAAGTTGCAGAACTAAAGTTTTGAAGCACCAGCATCCAAGACTATCAGTTTAAGTCAAGACTTGAAAGTTTGAAAATAAATTGTTTGCCAATTGAACTCTCGCTGCGCACAAAGTTGACAACCACGATATTTGCCTTACTCTGCCTGTGATGTTATGAGAACATTGCATAAAAGTAAAGTGAAGCCCTTCAATCAAAAATTCTCGGTACTGGCATTCTAAAAGCTCTATTACTTTGCGATCATCTTTTGTCGGCGACGTCAAATCTTTTTTGTATTCGTAACATTGGACGAATTTTGGAATTTTGTGCATTGATTCCTTTCTAAACCGTTTAAAAAATTTTTCGGTGATTCGCTGATGATCCTAAACACAGTGAACGCCTAAAAGTATTAGTTATATTTAAAAAAAATCCTGGCAATCATTTTCTGGTAGTGAACTGCATTAATCTTTTATATAATACAAGAGTTTTACATGCACTATTGTGAACCGTGTAACAGCAATTTTTACGAATACTTTACTTACCTTGTACTTGACATGTGCTTCTCAGATAATCCTGAGAAAAATTACAAGTCAGATATGATTGAAGAAAGGGATATTTTATTGAGATGGAAACTATTTTTAGATTGTTTTAGCTTTCAAAGATTTTGCAAAGACTTTTCAAGAGAAGAAGAGAATTGTGAACAATAAGCATGGAAGTCTGGTTTAGAGCATTAGAATAGTTAGTAGCTGCCCTTAAGCTCTGTGATGAGTCTTTTTTGGTTACCCAAGCATACGAAGTATATAAGTAATTTGAAAAAAGAAATACGTAAGTTGGTTATATAGTGAGAAGGCGGCGAGAAAGCAAAAGCAAAAGCAAAAGCAAAATAAAACTATAGAAGAAATAATTAGAAACACGAAATGTACTTCCTCTACTCACACGTTATTAAATGCTACACCGTTTGTCGAACGCAAGAACTTATTTGTATTTGCCTTCGTTTCGCAATTTCATTTATTTCTTTTTCCCCATACACTTATAGATTATTAATGAACGTAAAGCTATTCCTCCTTTCTTTGCAACACAATCTTTCTATGTCGCGTATTTGACCGCCACAAGGAAAAACAAAGAAAATGCTGAAAAATTGCAAAGAGGCAATAATAGGAAACTTTATTGTTCCTGAAACAAAGGACATCTTGTTAAATACAAGAGACTTCGCATTCATTTGGTTTCGCCAAAACGAAATGAGTGCTTTTTTTGGTCTATATTTTTTTTTTTGTTTTGTTTTGTTTTGTGTTTTTTTTTTTTTTTCTTGAAATATATAATTAACAAGCAATTAAAATTACTTCATTACACCATTTAAGTAATTATATGGAAATAATGCAATAATCATTTATTTTCCTTGATGTTGTCGTTAATTGAGCGCGACATAATTGACAATATTGTATTTTTAGAGTATTTTCGTTGATAATTGAAAGTACGTGTTGAATAAAATGAAAATCGTTATACAATTAAAAAATAAACTGAGAAAAACATATACAGCAGATAAATTTAAATATCATCAAGCATACAATCGCATATATTACGATGCATGTGCAGAATTCAAGTGCACTTTAAAGTATCTACAAAGTTATCAACTTTTGAAAATGTATTCGTATCCGAAATACTCACGCGATACTCACGGTAGGTGATTGTCTTTCTATTTATCCATACGTTTTGCAAGTTTCCTTATCTGCATCTGACGATTTAAGGGAATAAAACTGTACCGGAGATGAGTAGTTTGTAAGGTATAACATAAATAATTACCTTGAAATTGATATAAATTTTTTCATCACACATGGACACAGTTAGTTGACAATTTTCAAATTATGTTAGAAATGCTCTATTTCTGTACGAAGGCTACTGTCATATAATAACCCGGTCAATAAGTTCGTAGGATGACATTCAAATGTGAAATAACTTTTCGGCGAATCCGTATGATTTTTAAACAGCGATAACCTTTAAATCAAACGTCTCAAGATTTCACGACATTCCGATTAATTATTTACAAGTTACTGTTGTTTTAGCGGCGCTGCCCATTTTTTTCATTAGGTGACAAAAACATAAGCAGCGCCGCTGTAACAAAAATATAATACAACATGTTACCATCTATAGCTCATATATATGTGCCAATAGTAGCAGCATCGACAGGTCATCTTATGAACTTATTAAGTGAAGTGCTAGCTTACATTACGTAAACACCTTGTTTACCTTTACGTGGCATGTTGCGCTAAGAGATTCGTAGTAAATGTGAAAAAGATCATAAAAACAACTATTTATAATGAAATGTTCTTTACAATCTCGTTAACATGTGCAGGCACAACGCTAGTCGGCAAGGGCCGGAGCTAGTGGGATAGAGCGAATAGTGGAAGAAGGCAGCAGCATTGCCAAGCACGATTGCAAAGATCTCTGCTGGTTGCTTGTTATTCTTTCTTTTGTTGTGGTTTTTGTTTGTTCATTGTTTTGATCCAACCTAGAAGTTATTTCGATCCATTCTTAATTTTTGTTTTGGTAACATTTGATACATTTATTAGTATTAGATGTCAATTCCATAGAAGATACAAAAACAATTGCCTTTTGAGTTTTTCGTTTTTCTACGTAAAATAGAGACAATTTGCCTGAGGGACTGACTGCACGTAACAGCAATGGTCGAGTTGAACCTAAATTTAGAGTTAATAGAAGATAAGTTTTCGTTGAATTTCTTCGGAATGATTTTTGATGAATGGTGAATATAACAAGCAAACAGATATCTAAGCCAAGTGTGAATGAAAATAACATTCAAGGCAATAAACGTAAGCCAAATATTAAAACAAAAAACAAGTAAAGGCACTATAGTGGAGCACGGTCTACCATGAAATATCCCACACCAGTCTACAGGTATTCATGTAGTTACGATTCAAAATGAGGAATCATATCAGAAGTGCTCTTAAGCGTTCCCCCTTGGGACAAAACACGTCGGTGTACTAAATTTCATCAAAGTATTTGAAAAAGTGCGGTCTAAAGGTTGACCGCAAAACTGCATGAGCAAATAATAAAAGGACAGACGGACGGACAAGCTTCAGGAAGTGATCTTGAATCGATGGGTATGATAAAAGATGGGCTCACTTCAATTCCTTTTGGTTTTTGTATACGAGTTTAATACATCTTTGTACAACAAGTGGTGTAAGATATAAAAAAAAAAAAAAAGGAAAAAAACTGACGCTAACGACATGAATGTTTTCAAAATACTATACCATAAAACAAACCATAAAAATTTAAGAAATCGTTGAAAAAGGATTTAATAAAACCATCTGCCTTAACACAATCATTTATATGCATACATATATTTATCTATATATGTATACATATATACATGCAGACAATTAACAATTTGGTTTAGCATAGAAAGTAAAGAAAGAAACAAAAATCCTATAAATATGCTTGACGAAAGTTAGTAGAAACAACAAGAACAACAATTGACAATTTAATATTCACACATAGATATATATATATATATATATATAGATACATATTAGGACAGAGATACAAACATTATAGCAAAACACATATAAACCTCACACAATTGGCTGATAGAGAAAATATTTACAGATGAAAAGTTCTATAGAGTGATGATAGAAAAGTGATTACGGCATATATACAGCATAGACACAAATACGCACATAAATACCATATGAATTGTATAGACATGAGTGTGATGTGCAGTCAAATCGACAAACGATCGGAGATAAATATTTTTAGGATAAGCACACAAGTGGATGCATACGGATACAACAAAGCAAATATTTCAAACAGCAGAATAAAAAAAAAGAATATATATATATATATAGCAACATATATATAGATATATATATAAAACAAAAAAAAAAAAAAAAAAAAACAAACGAAAAAACAAATAAAAAATCCATTCATAGACTGTCTTCCATAAGAAAATCTAGTTTGGAATAAGACCAAAGAATTCTATTTATTTATTGATGCTGTTGGCATTTTCAAAAACTTTTCTCGCTCTTACTTTCCTTCTGTCTGTCTCTCTTCCACTAACTTTCTTTGGCACTTTATTTATTTTATTTTGTTTTATTTCATTTCGTTACACAATTTGAAACTTTCTTCTGTTTAACGTTTAACACACATACATATTTGATATGTCAGTGAAAGCATAGATATACACGCATGTATATGTCTGATAAAGCCTTTAAGGAACTATCTATCATTCAAGCTTTAAATTAACTTTAAAAGCAGGAGAAGAACGTGAACCGAAAAAACAGAGGCATGCAACACATACGGGCATATAAAGAGATCTTATTTAGTTTTGCTCATTTCCTGAATGTTCTTTATTTGTGGCTTAAAATACGAGCAACGTATTAAGTTTATTGGTAAATTGAGTAACTTCAATTCCTTCAGTGTCTATAACACACACACATTCTTAAACCGCACCTTACCACATATTTACGAATGTATTCTTTTATTTATTTTTATTTATTTATTTTTTATTTATTTTTTTTTTTTCGAATAAAAAAAAAAAAGAAAAGTATAAGGAAAGCTCCCCAAGGTTTTGCCATAGAAAATTGCCAGGAATTATGGTAAAAAAAATCGAATGAATGAATTATGGTGAGAATATTTTAAATGAAAACGAAAAACAAAAAATAAAATCAAAAAAAATGCGAAAAATTCAATGACTCTCCTATTTTTTGTTTTCCTAAGCCTTTGCCTTTGTCAGAGCGGAATCAACGTTGTGCATTTCTAAGGTTTTATTCTCAACTCCGATTGATTGTATAACCATATGCAACCGCTAAATACCTCAAATTCAAATATTTACTTTGAGTCAAGGAAAAAATTCCTGGCAATGTATATATGTATATGTATATTTTTTTGAAATTCAAGTTCATTTTTCATATCTTTAACGGGGATATTATTAAGCCAATTATGTATCCGCTATTTTGATCACTAATCTCTTGACGTTGTTCTAATGAGACTTTTCTCTCATCTCTTGGATTTCTGAGAGGAAAACTGAACCGATTGTTTTTCGTAAATCTTGTTTGAGAGATTTGCAGAGAGAGCAAACTATATGGTGTGTGGAATGGGGGCAAGGTCCGTGTTGCCGTATCCTTAAAGATGCATGATGTCTGGCACGGTCCTGATGAAAAGCGACGCCTTCTCTTCTCATGTTTTATCTCGCCTGGGCGCATATTAATTGTAATAGTTGCTCACAGCAAAGGATGTTAGCAATCCTTTGGGTAATTTAATGCACCATTCCTTTCCCATCGCACTAAGCATACAATATTATCTTAGGTGGTGTCATTTTGAACTTTGTGCTCGCTTCCACAACATCGTCCTTCTTGGATCGTCGTTTTTGCACTTTACTTTGGTATGTGCCCATTATCAATCCCTTCAAAAATGCCTTGATTTCTTTTCATTTCATACAACACCCAGAAGAACTTGGGATAATTCCATCTTTTATTCATCATCTTCTGCATCGATCTAAGCTTGTGTGCCCATCCGCTTGTGTGTTGTCCGTCTGTCCGTCATGTGTTCTTGTGTTCAATCTACAGGCTGCAAAATTTTGAGATATTTTGATGAAATATGTTACGCGGATCTGTGTTGATTCATGGATGCAAGCTGTTGGAAATGATTCTGATCGGACGAGTTTTCCGAGCACAATTCATATCACACCTTAATTTGAAAAGTCACTATATGAATAGCCATATTAAGCGAAGCAGTGCAGAGTATTTAATGCTTCGCGGTGTCTCACTAAAAGGCTTTTAGTTGATCAATTAGCTATTTGCGTGCAGTTTTTTCTTGCATCAGAAATGCTTTGAGATTTGTGAACCACCTCTGCAGATTAAGTGCATGTGTGAAATCTTCTGTTTTTTTCTTTCTTATGACAGTTTAATTTACTGAAAAACGTAGTTGTGTGACAAGCCAACCCGGTCACAAGCGCTTAAGACTAGTGACAACTCGTCATGTCAGAATACAGCGGTAAGTTTGCTTTAACTATCATTAATGAATTATGAATTCCTTTCGCGCGGATCAAATTGTTAATCAGGAACAATTTGCAAGCTTTATTCATTGTTTTTTTGGATGAAGCCATTCGTCAGAACTGGGGATAGATGATTTTTGTTTTCTGGTAACCTCCTCGGCCATTATATTGCTGAAAGGTTTTCCATTAGAAATTCAGTTTACATTGCTTCGAAAACCGTCCTATTCCTACTGATTTAACTCGTATCTTATCTGCGGCCATTTGCCTCTTTATCGTTGAAGGTAAGGAAGCCCATCTTACTATGTACTGAGATAAGTCACTTGGGCTACTGCTTAAGATTACAATCTTAGATTTAAATCTAAAAGTATGTGCGAGTACCGTGTAACTAATAAGGAAACAAAAACGGTGGACCACACCGCATCCACCAATCAACGATCAACGGATTCATAAATAATAAATTCTCTAGTCTTGCGTATGCCGCAATGCGTCGCTTTCTTAAAATACATACAATTTCAAAATAAAACCAAATTAGAGTTAAACTCCTCCCCTGAAACTCGACGAAAGAATGAAACTTTAGATAATAAAGGATATGAGAATCAACAATTTATAAGCATTCACCTTAAGGTAATGCAGAAATGGTTTCGACATAATTCATCTTCATTTTCGACTTATGACACAATATAGTCAAAGAAAAGAAAGGAGAAAGTCAAAACGAAAAAGAGAACATTCAAAATTGATTTGCAATTCCGAAAAAAGAAGAAGAAAAATTCGTTTAAATATTTGTGCTGAATGCTTGTTCACACATTAAATCTTTATAATAAATAGCACAGATCAGACAGAAAAGAGAAAATTATTGCAAAAGCTCTTGAAATGATTTAATAATAATTAAGCATTTATTTTTTTTTTTTTTTTTTTTTTTTTTTTTTTTAGGGATCATTTTTTACATTTTAAATTTTTTTGTTTTTGCCTCTCTT
>CCAG010018790.1:0-30420 GCA_001077435.1 Glossina morsitans morsitans | reverse complement strand
TATATATATATAAATTTATAGGTGTATGTGTTTATATGAGTCTATCAATATACTACAGTTGATAAGTAAACAGGATTTCAGGCATTGATTTTAGTACTTGAAAAACAAATCATACGTTCACTGATTTTGTGGTTACCACCATCAACATTATTGCTTTCTGTGTGAATTGCCACGACTATGACGTCGTTGCCGTTGATGTTGATGTTGATGTCGTTAAATATTGTTCGAATGATGATGATGATGATGTTCATGTTTTGTTGGTGTGTGTGTGTGTGTGTGTCTGTATGTGCGAGAGTGTATATGCACATATATTTATGTATATATATAGAAATATATATATATATATATATATATATATATGAATATTTTTGTCCTTCGTATATTTGTGAATTTGTTTTATAACTGGCAATTGGCAGTTATACATATATATATATACTCGTGCACATATCTCTACTTATATATCCAACTGCATAGTTTTTCCACTTTATCTAATACGATTTACAGTATTCGTTGATGCATACTTTTATTGATATGCACAAACACCCGCACATGCAAATACGCACACACGCACACACCTATAAGCAAAAAATCTATGTACATGCATTTTTGCAAATTATCGATTTTTATAATGACATAATTTAAAATAAAAACTAATACACGCTCTACCCTACATTTTCAATTTTTCTAACATATTTTCATTTAAAATTTTTCAATAAATTTTTTCAAATCAATCGTGTATATTAAGCAATGTGAGAAGCATTCCAATTTAAATTATTTTTGCTATGATCCTTCTCTTTTTTCATACTATGTTAAGATATTTAAAAGCATTGTTAGAAAGTCATTATAAATAAATAATTAAGCAAACAAAACTCTAATAGGTAAACGAACGATTTAATAGCATTTTTATTAATTGATATTTCTATGAAATCAATATATCAAGTGTATGACTAATAATAGAATAACCGCATAATTCAAGCGCTTATTTATAGGTTTTTTTTTCCTCCTCAACTAAATTGTGATTTTTTTTTTTTTCCGGATATATATATATATATATATGTTGCCATATCGTGTCCATTGTCTACCATTCGTTTCAAATTTCTTTGGGAATGGCTTAAGTTTGTAAGTGTTCGAAAGAAATTTCGGCACACACACACACAATTTCAATACAATAATGCAAAATGTTTTAGGCAAAATCTTTGAATATCGGAGAAGCGTCATTTATAACTGTTAATGTATTGAGAACTGTACGGCACAGTTTGAAACCGCCTAAACCTCCTTAGCTATGACATCATCTCAGTTTTTCTGCTAAAGAAGCTACCAGGTGAGTCAGTCACCGCAATTAATATTATATTGAATTGTTCCCTAAATTTAAATTATTTCCCTGTTGACTTTAAAACGGCTGAGATCATGGCAGTATATCAACCAAACAAATCAAGGAATAACCCTAACAACTTTAGATGTGTAAGCCGTGGCAGTAGCTTCGTTAAAATAATTCAAAATTCACGTTATACTTGCTACACGAATTCATCATGAATATAACGATATTGTTACAAAAATCCCACATTTGGTCAAATGAGTCTGCCTACGAACGAATCGAGCTTCTAATTAACCAAATTCTAGAAACGATAAAACCAAATACATGTGTGCACCTGCCTCATGCAGCTGTCACAATAGCATTGGTAACATGCTTGTGAAAGGGTATTCAAGCAGAATAGTTGCGGAAAGCATAGTCAGTCGAGTCCACATATTTGAATCGTTACATTCAAAGGGAGCAGAAGCATTGTCAATATAAGTTCCTGTAAATAATTTGTAAATAGATCGCCTAAGAGTTGTAAATAAAACTTATTCTACGCTAAAAATCATTATATCCAACAATTTCCAGATCGATATTTTTAAGAGAATTAACGGAGTTTTTCTCTCACCTTTCTTCCTATTTTGATCTCTGTCCGTGACTTGAAAACCAATTTGTACTATTTTCTTTTTTTTTTATATTATAATTTCTACCCTAATGGAAAGTTTTGGCGCACCTTGCGTACTCACCAGACATTACGCCTTCTTGCGTATTGCCACTTGTGCAGATGGATGCAGCATGGTTTCGCAATGCCGAACAATTGCGAAAGTCAATCGATGATTGGAGCAAGATGGGAAAAAGTTGTAGAAAATTATGAAATATATTTTGATAAATATATACTGTACCAATTCTTATCAATAAATACCTGTTGTCAAGTGAAAAAATGATCAAAATACATGCAGGCACCTAATATATAAATTCAGGAATATGCTTTTGTAATATGTGTTTATAACTGAAAATTGCAATAAATAAATAATTATATCGGAAATATGGTTGTTTTCCAACACATATGTACATTGTATGTGCAATTGTATCACTTTTTCGTAGGAAGATCATGACCATTTGCATACATGATCTCGAACATTGAGGTAAATACGAGTATTCGGTTACAATTTTGGCGATTTCGAGAGCTTAAAAGTCGAGAGTTTGCATTTAGTTGCAACTCGTTAGCGATACTCGTAACGGTGAAAAGTGTCCTTGCGTTCAATGAGGCAAAAATTATAAACGTGCCATACCGGGTACAAAATTCTCAAAACAATTCAAAGAGAGCTTCTGTTTACAGTACGTTAAAAAAAGAATGCATTTATCTAAACTCTCTTTGGAAGCAAAAAATGCATAAAAATATCATCTACACGAACTTGTGATGAGACGAAAAAAAAAAAAAATTTTTATTTTGTTTTTTTCTTTAGAAAGATTTTATATGAAATATTTACAATTTTAATAAATTCTTAAGTTACGTTTACGTTAGGAAATACTGTGGAAAAGAAATTGTTCAAATTCTAGGCATTAAAAGGGAAGAAAAAAATAATCGTAAAAATCAATTTGTTTATTTGTAGAATATGTTTAGCTACCCTTAGGACCTTCTGGCCGACGAAGAGTAAACAAATGACAAAGTTAAACCAATGCATTTGCATATATACTCTCATCTATCTGATGCGTAGGTTGCCTGGCTATGGCACATATTAGAAATTTCAGTAAATAGCAGTTTGCATAAAGTAAATAATAATTCGGATCACGCATACACGTCTACAATGGATTCATGCAAATACGGCATTTACCGTTCTTTAATATATACAATTTGTAATAGTATGTATGTTGAAACATTTATTTATGCACAATTGCATACATATATACATGTATACATGTATACATGTATCTTTACATATTCAATTCTAAGCTAAAAAGAAGCTTCACACAAATTAGCAGTAACTTTAAGTTTAACAAGCGAGAAAGTTCTATTCAGCTATGTCGGAATTTTTCGTAGCCTCTACCTTTATTTAAAAAAAAAAAAAAAACCACAAAAACAAAGATATATACATATATGTATATATAGGGAAATAATTTCGATATTTTATAACATTAGGTGATCGAGGTCGAATTTTTGTAATTTTGTAAAGGTAATGTAGGATTATATTGTATGCTTGTGTGGGCAATGCGTACAGCACCTTGAAATATCGATTGTATGCGCGCATAGACCTTTAGTTTTAGGATTCTTATAAATTCCAGTACTTTCTTTGGCTTGAAACCCCATACACTATCGAATGTTTTATGAAGCATTCGCCAAACCACTGATGTCTGATTCTGCAGATAGCCTCGGTTTCACACAGAATACGATGCAATATTTTACTTGTACCTTGGTAGAATCTGCATGTATCGCCATTAAATATAGCCATGTTCCTTGGGTGATAACTGAGAGGACTATGCCAAGTACTTCCTTTCTAACTACTCATCCGACTGCTTGCCGTTGTCCTCCGCTTTGCTTCCAACGACAATTTGAATATTTCTATGCCCATTATGACACGAGTCTACTAATGCGGCTTCATTGTTACGCCGCAGAAAGACCTGTCATGGTTCCGCGGGCTACCCCCTTGGCTAGACAGTCAGCCATTTTGTTCCGAATTTCAATATCCGAAAGGCCAGATAGCCATATTGTGGACCAGACTAAATGTTATTGCTGGCCTTTTCAGGGCTTTTAAGGCGCTTTCACTGTCGGAGTAATATAAGATCATTCATAGAATGTAGGCTGAAATATTTATCGTTCATGGGTGTTATGAGCACACAATGGAATTTCTTTCTTTTTTTGAAATAAAACTGTTCCTAGTTTATGTTGTACTGTAGACGTGACCTTTGACCTATTCAGTTTAATTTGACCCGAATCAACCAGCTTGCAAGAACTTTTAATGTTTCTGCTATATTTGAAGCCAATATTTTGATTTGTACGACCTAGAATATCTTTATCGCAAATAGCCAAAAAGACAAACAAATGACACTTTACTTTAGAGTGTCCGCGAAGCGTCCTGCAACCAACGGTGCTAGACGAAAACACGCTAATGAATCGATAGAAACTATCTACAAACAAAATATGAAGGACGAAGAACACGAATGGGATGCTTAGGGCATATCGCCAAGACGATTCGAAGAAGTGGGGAGAGAGAGATGGGGATTGTCCGTAGGCTAGTAGATGTGTGGCGGATCAGTGAGTGATATATCTTTTACCGACTAAGCGCCACTCGCTATAGCTGCGACTAGGTACACTGCAAACCGCACTTAAACTTCAATCCGCAAACAGTGACTTCGTGATCATGACCCTTATCTACTCGGCTATCGGACCATTTTTTTAAAAAATATTCCAATTTTTGACATTCAAAGTTCTTTTGCATCATTAAGATTTGTTCATAACAGCAATTTGATATAAAAGTTAACCTTATCGAGTTTAGACTACGTTAGTCTAGTTTTTGGATTCCATCGCATATAAGGATTTTGATGGAATATATGTCTTTATATGTCAAAAATGTCAAATTTTTCAAACTTTATGATGAAAATTGATTTGTGAGTGTAATTAGATATAATCTGATTAATTATCAGATTTGGACCAAATAGGTCTATTGTTTGCACATAATCACACAGAATGATTGTAATGAAATATGTTATCTTATAGTAATGTAGCATTAAAACTAGCCGTCCGGAATTTCGATCATAGAGGTTTTTTATTTAGACCCCTTCGTATATAGGGAATCTCGTGAATAGTAAGACATATTTATTAACAATTCTTTGATGTATTGACGACCCTCTAATATGAAAATATGTCATTACATCAAAATAATGTATAATGTTTGGTATTTAATTAACAAAATGAATGAATGACTATATTACTCGAAGTAATGTAGGGCATTTAGAGCTCGACCTTGCCCAATCATAGTGTTTTTGCTTGTTTTTCAATCCTTTCATGGCCAAAATATATTTTTGCTTGGGGCAAGGTTGCAAACCTTTAAGGTGTAAGAGAGAGAGAGAGAGAGAGAGAGAGAAAGTTTTATAAGCTAAACTTATAAAAAGATTTATTACTATATAGAAGAAGTATATATAGACTACTATATATTTTTAGCTTAACTTTCAAATTAGTCGCCTAAGCTTGGTGCTCGTAAGTAAATATATTTCCTTAACTGACAAATTATATTTATTATAAATCAACTTTACACCCGATTTTCTTTCAAACACCGCTTAAATGCTGACTGTTTACACATGATTACTCTCGTAAATAAATTTCAAAGTCATTTAACATTATTATATGATAAATTACCGCTATATCACATTAGCAAATGTTCGCATACTTACTTATAAATGGATTTATTTATTTATTTATTTTTTTTTTTTTTTACACATGCGAATATAAATAATTATATTTATCAACGGATGTAAAACGAAAAGAAAATGAAAGAAATCAGGAACAGCACGAATTTACGTTGTCTTGATAACGAATCTTGAACACTTTGCGCATAAGTTGGAGAAATTAAATTCAAAAACTGAAGATTTGTTTATATTTTATTTGTAAAATATTTTTACCTGAATAAAATAAGAGTGAAGTAAACGTCCATAATAGGTGTTTAATTTTTAAATCTTTAACCTGAAAGTTTTCATTAGATCCATTACTTGACGAGCTATGCGTTAGAGGTGGTTGAGGCTACTGAAAATAAACAACATCTACATCCGCAGCAGCCAGAAGCATTGTACGGTAACGCATCCATATACTGTAACAGTCGAAGCCAAAGGGGATTTCGAAAAAGGTTCATTAGTTGTGTTTGGAATGGCTTTCAGAATAATTCTATTCACTTGTCGAGGCTCCAGACTCGATAACTGTAGTTGCTTACAAAACCAGACAGATGAAGGCAAATCACATCATTTGGTATAATTGTTGTGCGTTTGTTGTACTTAATCAGCTCAAAACTCCGTAGATTTTACTCATCAAATGTCATTGCAACGACAAAGTTGTATGTGGACTGCTCAAAAATGGTACAAAACTTGAAATTAAATCTCTCTATAGTGAATGTTCGCATGCGGGCTTCACCTTACCGCTTTATTAAATTTTTGGGTCTTACATTACACAGCAATTAACAAAATTTTCCTGGAAACTGAACCGAGTCTCGATTTGGAATTGAATGCAAGTCAAATGTCAAGATATCAATTGCATTATCTGCTAGCGACATTCCATCTGTTCCGTCGGAAACCGCTACCCTCTCAGACCTCATATATATATATATATAAGGACTTCCTCATCTAACAGATCAGCCACTTATGAAAATTACATCAGATACCAATGCTAAAACATTTTTTAACTTTTTCAAATGAAACTTCTGACCCTTACCCCTTTTTTTTACTCAGGCAATGCCCCTTATTCGTGTAAACTGACGCTGGTTAGGAAGAAATGACGAAAGAGAAGGAGATAGAGACATGATGGCCGCAGTCTAGCGGACATATGCCCAATCGGTAAGTGGTTATGCCGTTAATGGGTGATTGAACACTTGCTGCAGTTGGCAACTCAAGTAAATTCTACTGCATTTGAGATTTGAGGCCGCGAACCTCCTCGTTTCGTCATGCGAAACCCGTGAAATTTACTTAGCGATGAATCATCGATCAACAAGCATATAGGCATTAACAAATCCTAAATTGTGTGTGTGTGTGTTGAACTATTACCCAGTGAGGCTATACATATTTGATCCGATGTCCGATAAATGTTTTTGTATAACGTAAAACTGAATGCACCATTGAATTGAACATACTTTCCCCATTGGTAGATAGGAAAACTTTAACCCTGAATCCTTCGAGAAGCAAATAGTTTTAGCTATTATTAACGATAAATATGATACCAATGCGATAACTTGCCAATAACTGGTATTGACAGTTAGGGAGAGGGAACAAAGAAGAAAAAAATGCTTGCAACGCAGAGAAGAACTTGTTGTTTCATTTTCTTAAAGGCGAAACGCAGAAGAAAGTAATAAAATGCAAATACTTGCTAAAATTTCTTCCCCTAAAGAAAATAAAATTAAAAAAACAAAAAGACAACGCAAGACTTTTTTTGGAGAAGAAAATACAACTCACATATAAGTTTAAGCTTTTCAGATAATTTTAAACAGTGGAATAAGGGAACAAAGCGTAGCAGAAGCCAATGCAACAAAAATAACGGCAGTAAAAGCAACGAGAGCAACAACAAAAATTTTCGCAAATTGTTTGTATATATATATATATATATATATATATATGTATATGTATATACATGTAGTTGTAGTTGTTGCAAGAAATTCTTTATTGAAGAAGCAGAAGTGCAACATAAGAAGCTGGTCTATAAGAATTTCCACAAGTGAACGAAAATCTGCATAAAACTTTAAATAAAATTCGACGATTTGTGAATACATACGTACAGATGAATAGATACACGGATGGATAGACATATGGTTGGGTGGATTGGGGAAAGAACTAACAAAAAGGAGTGAGAAGGAGAGTACCTGAGGAAATTATGGTGAGATTCCAAAATGTGAGTAATAAAGATAAAATCTGCGGTGAATTTGGACGTTGCGTGTAAGAGTGTGTGAGCGTATGTGAGTAGATATATACACTATATGCGTGCAGCTGTTTGTCTATATATATTCATAAGCCTGACAGTAAAGTGGCAGCATAATTGTCAGTTCAGTTAAACTGTTGGCAAAATTCGTTAGTTAAAATATTTTGATTTTTTTCTTTTTGTGGTTTTTTTTTTTTTTTTTTGTTTTTTCTTTTTCTTTTTTTCTGTTGTTTCCACTTCGACAATAATAAAAGATGCGTTAATAAAATCGCTGGCGTATATAATGCTATGCAAAGTTCGTGCTTCATTTTGATGGCTACGTGTATGTGGAAGCAAAATATTGATTTTCCTTTACAAATAGAGAAGCTATAGAGAAGATATCTATCTATGGACGCAAACGAGATTACTTAGTTTAAACAGAATTACAAACACTTCTTACTTACACACCATTTTGGTAAATGAAAGCAAGCCTCTCCTCTTTTCTTTTCAGTTACTTGAAATCCAAATCGAATAATTTAATACATTATTGTAGTTCTGTATATATATTTTTTTATTTATTTTTTATTTATTTTTTTATTTTTTTGGTAGGCAAGTTGGGGGGGGGGGAAGGATGTGGCGTACATATACCTTTTACTATTATATACTTTAACTAGTTATAGAATAATAATATAGGGTGCATGTATATTTTGACACTGAGCGCCTGAAGCACAGTTGAAACTGAATTAACAAATTTATTCAAAGAATTGAGAGCAAGGGCTTTTAATTTGTGTGAAGGTAAAGAACACTTATCACGTATACCCATTCATACATAGATAGATATATATAGACGCCACCGCGCCATCAACTATATATTAATACTTTGTTACTTTTATAACTATGAGGACTATCAGCCACTAACATCTGTGCATTTAGATGAGAGAATGTATGTTCGCTCTCCTGCATCATCGACAATACAGCTACGAACGGTTAGATAGCTAACGTTATACAGAGTGTACGGAGATACTTTTTAAAGAGCTTAATATGCTTTCTTTATGGTGAAATGTCTGAATGTTGTGTTGAAACTTTAATGACAAATTGTGGCAAATTTTCAACAAACTTGCCGTCTTAACTGCTAGTGTCAAGAACTTATAAAATTTGTTTGGTGTTTGAAGAACTAGTGGGGGGAAGAAACGCAAATTGAGAAAAGTTTATCTGTTCAAAATCATCTTTTATTATGGAATTGGCATTGATTATAATTATAAAAGATATCGTTAGTCAGGTAAAAATGTCATAGCAATCACTTGAACGAATCGTTTATTTGTAACGAGAAAAATTTATTAACTTTAAGATTTTCTTTAAAAGAGAGCGAATGAAAAGATTATCAGTCAGCGAGTGCTTGCTATTAATTACCCTACACCAATTCGCCTAATTTAGTATATAATATGTAACGCAGTGATTCGAATCCTGTGTAATTTGATTTGATGACAGCCTGCTCAACATGGGTCTTCCAGGAGGAGCGCAATTGATAGGTTATGTGGATGACATTGTCCTCACTGTGCAGTAGACGTTGATCCCGTTAATAGAGATTGTAGCTAACGATAACCTGACTCGTTCAACTAGATGCCTATATAAGTGCAAACGTAAACTTCGGGTGGGGAAAACGGAAGCCGTACTGCTGAAGCATAGAAGGATATTCGGGTGAACGAGTATTGCATTCAATTTAGTTCTAATTTGAGATATCTGGCAGCGCAATTAGATACGAAATTAACACTCGCGGAGCACGTGACGAAGATTCCGGATGAAGCATTGTCAACTGCAACCACTCTGTGCAAAATTATACCAAACGTGAACATGCCAAAGCTAGCGAGACGAAAACTGATTTATTCCGCATCTGTCTGGGCAGAGAAGGTATTACAAAGTAAATATCTTCTGCGAGAATTGGAAGCGGTTCAAAGTCTGCCCACGTTGAGAATGACTTCGACGTACTGTACAATTTCGAAGGCAACGGCAGCGGTCTTGGCGGGAATATTATCAATCGACCTATTACCGTAAGAGCAGTAATGTGTCCAGAGCGCCAAAAGGAAGGCACTACTGGCCAAGGAGATTTCGCCGATGTCTGCAAACTTAAGGCTCATATAAGGCCGTTCATCTTGACGGAACAGCAGCAGTGATGGGAAAAAGACTCGAGAGAAAAGCGGACCTACATTTTCATCCTAAACGGGTAGGGAGGAAACACGAAGAAGTTTATTTGTTCCTGACCCAGTTTTTCATTGACGATGGAAATTTTCTGAATTATTTCCACTTACGAGCAGATAACGCACCCGACAAGCGCTAAGGCATAAACGACAATGCGCAGCACACTGGTTTCGTTTGTCCGTTTTAGGCATGATTGACAAGCACGCTTTTCAGAACTCTGGAATTAAAATTGACGTCCGATAACCTGTTAGCGGTTATTTTAATGGACACCGAAAGATGGAAGAAATGTGCGGGTTTTTTGCAAGACACGACTCGAAACGGTGGAGGTATAATGATAAAATGAGAATCAAGAATCCATAACCATCCATCTCAGTTCCAGAATGGTTTGACCGCAGCGTAGGGCCACTACGTTCGTAAACAAAAAGAAAAGTTATCTCTCACCTTGAAAAGCTGTTATATGGGAAGTGATTAGAAAAGTGGTCCGATGCGGCCAAAATATTTCGTGTACGGTATAAAAAGAGGTCCAAAATTATCGATCTAATCAAATCTAAATTAAATCTATACTTAAATGACGTCGCATTTACGGCAATTATAGCAATCACTTCGTCGAATTGATGAAGTCATTTAAACAAAGTTTTAAACCTGCGTGTGTATATCGTACGAAAGGGTTAACGTAAGGCTTGAATTCGAGCGTTTGGGCAAAACATGAAATGTTTTTTTGATCGGTAAACCTTTTTCTCTATAGTAAAACCTTTACTCTTTGCTTGAGTGCCTTCCTTAATAAGTATAGTGTGCCGCTTTGGCTCAACCTTGCAATGTACGGCCTTACAATCTATAAAAATATAGGCACAAAATTAACTCTTTGATAAGCAATTCAGGGCAATGCTGTCATGGAGCTCAACCTTTTTTTTTTTTTTCTTGTTTTAAATGAATTAAGTGAATTTGAACGGTTATTGCCCTATTTTCAACAAAAAAAAAAACAATACATAAATAAAGAAATTAAAACGGAAAAACGTTCACGTTCCTAAAAGGGCATTGCCTGAAAAATTGCACAACATGTTATGTGTTTGTCTTCCCTGTATCTACGTTGTTGTATTCTGAGAGGAAAAAATGACAAAGCATTTTGCATGCGATCTTTCGGCGAAGAGTACAATTATACCGAACATTTCGCGGATCTTCATTTATATGCTGATTGCAGGAATTTGGGTAAGATTGCTTTGAAAAATAATTATCAATTGCCTCCCATGGATGATCTTATTGGCAGATTGGGCAAAACATTCACATCGTCTTCGCTGGATTTTCTCATGTTAATATGGAAGAGGATTCGATTAAATACACTCCATTTGTAATGATAATGGAACAACACGAATAACTCCCATTGATTCAATTTGACTTTGAAAAATTCTCCCTCTAGTTTTCCACGTTTTCTGATTCACATTTTCAATGGTGTGCTTCGGGAAAGAAGAATAGGTATTTATATAGACGATATGAGGATTAATAGCAACTGAATAGTTTTTGAGAGGTTAGTTATAAATAAATTGAAACTTCGATTCGATAAGATATCTGGGATATTAGATTTTCCTATGATGATACCAGTGCGAATAAGAGCAACATTAGATGGGTTGTAAATTTCATAGTACCATGGAAAACGCGAAATGTTCAGAGTTTTTTTGGTTTGTGCTCACATTTTAAAAGGTTTATCAAAGATTTTTTCCATTAATGTCTAAACTTCTTCATAAATTGATAACGAAGAAGGCAAAGGAAAGAACTGTTCTAGAATCGGTTTATTAAGAAACTAAGGAAACTTAAGATTACTTATGTAATGAAATGAAAATAAACATTTTCGTTGCTTAATTGCCGAAGTCATAGCAGAAACCGGCATTACGCAGCTGAAGATTAATTAGAGTATCCGGGTAACGAATAAAAGATGAATTCGAATAAGTAAGAGGATTAACAATAGTTCCCTAATAACGATTACGAAGGGGAATTTAGCTTATTAACCGATTTGTTTTAGATGCTCTATAAACGAAGATTTAACGCGATCGAAATCGAGTTTGTTAAAAAAAAAAAAAAAGAGAGAGAGAGAGAAGGAGAGAGAGAGAGAGAAAGAGATAAAGAGAGAGAGAGAGAGAGAGAGAGAGAGAAAGAGAGAAAGAGAGAGAGAGAAGACGAAAGGTGAATAGCACAGTGTTTGAAAAATCGCCTATTGTTATATAAGTTCCCGAAATTTTGTAAATAACTTGGTATGCTCTACACAAGTTACGGTGTCAGGGCACATTAAATTTATGCGGATGCTTCCAACACACGGGAAAACTTGAGATAGACCCAGCCTCTATTACATCGAGCGAATCAAAGTCAATTTCTAAATCGATCTACAATTCTCTCTCCATCGGTCCGTCTTGTTTTCTTGTATATCAAACTGCAGATCGTAATTTTTGCAATATTTTGATGAAAGGACCGCTATTGGAAAATGCTTCGAATCAGACCTCTTTACCGACTGCTTTCCATACAACAACTTATTTTGACAAATCATGAAAAGAATAATTCTAGGATGATATAGGGTAATTAATGGTGGGCCGTATCCTACTAGAGTGTTTTTCCTTGTTCCAATTGTGAACACACAATTTTCGCTAATGTCATTATCCGATGTTGTGAACCATAATTTTGATGGATATTAGAAACGACAGTTCAACAGAAAAGAATTTTACGTAACAAAATATTCATAGTTCTTACTTAAGTTAACATAGGATGCAAGGCAAGAAAAAAAGAAAAAAAAAAGGGAGGACGAAAAAAAAAGCAAAATTTGACAAAGTAATTAAAAACCACATTAAACAACGAACAGTAAACAATAAACACAAACATAATAAAAAAAGAAGGAACAGATAAATTAACACAACTCGAACAACAAACAATAATAAGAAAAACAGGAATAATGATAATTCTAAAATGAAACAAGAAAACCATTATGTGTAAAGAAACAAGCCACAAAAAGAAAACAAAACAAAAATCGAAACACATACACATGCATGCATATACGTATAGAGACGACAATACAACAATTGAAGCTCATTGCTATATCGGTTCATGAATGTGTCCATATGCGAGTGTAAAATAAGATTATGCAAGTATGTGTGTATATGTGTGCGGTATATTATAAGGCATTAGTGAGCTTAATTCTATTTAGCAAAATTCTGAAAATAGCTTTAAGAACCAGAACAAGAGGAAACGAGTCTGCACAAATGCCACAAAATAAACACAAAATGAGAATAATTTTTTGTAATATAAAGAAAAACATAAAGTGTACATTCGCAGGCGCTCTCTGCGATAAATGCCGCAAAAGATAGAAAGTGTGATAGTGTTTTCATACATAACGTATATCCAAAAAAGAAAGAAAAGAAAAGAAAAAAAAAAAAAGCAAAATAAACATAACACAACAACAACATTAAAACAAATTACTAAAGTGGCAAAAAAGAAACATTGGAACCAAAAAAAAAAAAAAAAACAAAGAGAAAAAAAACCGAAACTTTTAAAAAGCCATACAAAACTAAAAACTAGAAAAATACCCACTAACATACACATATGTATGTGTTATATGTACACATACATGATGTACACACAAGCGAATAAACCGATATAGTTTTACTTTTTAAAACAAAAACCATTTGCCAAAGAGTGTAGTGAGTTGTTAAAATCACTGGAGAAAAACGAACGCAAAAAAGAAAAACGCAAATACAAAAAAATGCAAAAACAAAACGGAAATGAAAATAAAAAAACCAACTTTTACAAAATGTCGTCTGTCTCTCCCTATATATATATATATATATACAATATGTGAATGTTTGTGTAATAAGTGAAATTAGTTCGAAAACAACAAACGTTCTATATGCACACATGAATGCATAAGAGAAACGCATATAAACATAACCTTTCTTTAAACAACAACAAAAACAACAACAACAACAGCAGCAGCAATAACAAAGAACTATTTTAATGGCTCACATGATTACAAACATGTTGAAAATACTGTTTGCCTTTTTTGCTTTGTCCCTGTCTTTCCATGCTTTTTATATGATTTTTTATATATATATATATATATATAATCTGATATAGATGTGTATGCGTGCGCTTGTATGAGTCAGTGTATATATGTACATTTTTGACAATTTTAAGCAGTTCTAAACCAGCAACTGAAATGGAAGTTCATGAAACTTTCATTAGGGACATGGTGTATGTGTACATACAAATAACCTTATTTGTTGCTCTTATTATTGTTGCCTTCTTCTTTGTATCGTTTCTTTTTGCTTTTTTTTTTAATTTGACATTCAGAATTAATTTTCCTTCTTCTTCCTCTTTTTCGTTTTATTTTTTAGATATTCTAACAATACACCGATACACGAAATATATAAAGTCATTGGATAAAGATTGTACAATAATTTGTCGTCTTACGTGATCTACTAATTTCTTTTATATCCACTGCACTGCAGTCCGATTCACTCAACCGCATCATGTTTAAGAAAAAAATTACATTTAATTGCGTTACTACGTCTTTTGTTTTTAATGCAAAACCTCTAAGCTATTCGTTTAACTAATTCTGCCTTTGCTTCTGCTTCTGCTTTAGCGAAGTGCATTCCAATAATACGGTCTCTAGAGATGAGAAGGAGATACTCTCTAAAGAGATTTGACTAAAGAGCATTCGAATTGTCAGTCACTTCATTACTTAAAACAATACCAGTTATTAGTTACATTAAGCTACCACTGCAATTTGAAACGTCATGTGGAGCGTCGGAAAACTTAAACAATCCTCCCCAATGTCATGTGCAAATATAAAAATGTTGAAATATTAACTAAGTGCACTTTCAAAAGATGAGGGGTGAAAAAGTAAAAAATGTATTTAAACCAAAATTAGACTCGACAGCAATAATTCAAAATGCTTCGAAAATCTCGGGAATTTATTATATAACTGCTCCTATCCTTAGACTCGCAAATAGCATTGTTTTGAGAGTGACTCCCTGAAAAACGAATGGACTTTCAAAAGCAACAAAAGCTATTCACTTTTTTATAAACTATCGCTGTATGGTCGGAATAAAAGATTTGTGCCATTTTAGTGTCATGAATGGTGTCATCTAATTATACCCAACATCACTGGTGGCAGGAACGATGGAAGACTTGAGTTAGAAAGTGTTCGGAAAAATTGTCGCAGCTGAACTATTTCGAAGTCCGCGGGCCAAAACATGTCACTTACCATCTTTGTGTTGAATACGTGTAAATAGCATGGACAGACGGACAGAGAAGCTTAAATAGATTTAGAAAGTCACTTTGAATCGATCAGCATAAGAAAAACTGGATCTAACCCAAGTCTTTCTGGGCGTTTTATACATCCGCATTCGTGGTGCGGTACCATTCTACGACGAATGGTGTAGAATATAAAAACAGGGCAGTGCAAGCAAAAATGTAATAATAAGTAAATTCCATTCTAGCTTGCAATTATGGCCAAAACAGTTTCGAAAATTTTAAGATCAATTGTAAGAAAAGCAATAAAGACCGGACTAGAGATCACAACTAACTTCTTATCTTGAAAACTAAACCTTCGATAAATACCGCTTTTTTTATGACGGACGTGTGTACACATGTTCAGTTTGAATCTCTTGTACTAAGTTTGTAATAAAGTGTGATCCTACTAAATATTTTCTGTTCATTCTTCTTCTTTCTTTCATTTCATTCCATAAATACATACATGAAACAATTATGGTCTCAAGTGATTTACACGGAAGCAATCATTAATTAATATATATATTAGGTGGGCAAATAAATTCTGTCCATTGATATTGATTGCTTCATCACACTTACTGAACGTAGTTAAATTTTCCCAAAATTTCAAATACTGACGACATAAATATAAATTTCAGCCGTTTCCAAGCTGTTGTTCAGTGTGCATATATTAATATGTAAAGATGTGGATGCCGTTCATGCAGTACTTTTTCTTCTGTTTTTAACTGAATTAAACTGGGACAAAATGCAGCCGACGCTATGAAAATGATTAAGCGAGCTTGGAATGAAAATATAGTTAACTACGAAGTCTTGAAAACGATCAGCATTCGTGTATGTCGCGCAGGATATTATACTTGACTTAATTAAGCTGCGATGTTTCTCACCCGATTAGCAATTTGCAAAATTGGATCGGTATCGGTTTCACGTCGTACCAACGATGTTCCTACCACAAGCACACCCACTAGTTGCCCGATAAGCGACAAAGTACCACACGTAGCAATTGCGATTGTATCGATTCCAGAGCTTTGCAGCAAATGTATTTTAAAAAAAAATTGCATTTTATGAAAAAATGGACAGAATTCATGTGAACACCTGTTATCTATATATGTATATATGTTTATACATTATATATATTTATATTTAGAGAAACTCGTATAGAGCTTCTCTTCGTGCATTAACATAAAGCGAATATTACAAATTGCGATATACTTGTGTATACGTTTCCAGCATAACCTAAATATAACAGACATTTGGTATTAGCTAGAAGTTACTCACACCTTAAACTAATTTTTTTGTATTAGGTTTTTTCTTTTTGTTATTTTGTTATTTTATGCTACAATGTGTAGTGTTTCGATATCAAAAATTCTATCTATCTATGTCATCTCCATACCATATTGAGTTGTTTTAGAATTAACTGCAAAATCCTTTTAATTATTCTCCATATTAATTATCTTTACTCTCCGTTAGGTCGTAAACTAATTTAATATCATTTGCCGTTATTCTTGTTGTTGTTGTTAAGATGCTTTTATCAAACTTATCTTAATAATAATATGTTACCGCATTGTCTCTCATTCGCTGTCAGTACATAATTTGCTTAAAATCTGTGTTAATAAACAACAATGCTTTATAAATATGTATGTGTTTATGTATTCTTGGCACTTATTTGAATACATTAAAGTGCGCATAGTGATAATATAGAAGAGTGTATGCTTATGAGACTAGAGAAGCCTATTAAGTTATACATATATAAATCTTATCGAACGAAAAATTAATTCGCTTAGTTTTTCAATTAAATAAATTAAAAAAAAAAAATAACAAAAAAAATTATTAATAATAAGAGCTAAGCGTGAGGGATTTCGCATAATCGCAGCGTAAACAATCTTGATTCCGTTAATACTATGCACGCATTTATCCATGATTTTACGCCCATTTTCTAATAAACATAATCAACATTATTATTAACATTTTTTGTGTAAAGTAATGCCTCGTTAATATATATGAAGTCGATACAAGTCTAGAAATGTTAAATATTTTCAAGTTAAAATAAACGAAGAGTTTACAGTTTTTTTTTCTTTAAATAAATGAGTTAAGGGGAAGACAAGAGAACCAATTTAGAATGTCTTTGCATGCAAAAACACTATAGTGAGTAATGGCCCATTGTAAAATACACTACACGACTCTACCATTATTCAAATAACGACTTTTCCAAATAAGGCGCTTTAGGGGAAGTGATTGAGTAAGTAGTCTGATCAGAATCATCTTCAACAAGGTTCGTCCTTGAGCCAAAACATGTCAGTTAGTTTACCGAATTTCATCGAAATATCTTAAAAAATATGGCCTGCAGATGGAACAGAAGAGAACAAGAGAAATAGATGGACGTCTTTGTCCGAATTACTTCCTGAATCGATTGGTGTGATAAAAGGCGAGTCTATCTCAAGTCCTTCTGAGTATTCTGTATACATCACCCCGCAAACAAGAAGCGACGTAAGGTATGAAACACTAATCGCTCACTCGCTAATTTCGCAAAATAATGCGTATCTCGAAGCCAGTCCAAAGTGTACACAGTTTTATTGCTCCAGTTTGCAGCATGTAGCTCAAGATTTAACCCATTTGACCAATATGTCGGCAATGATGTTACATTTGATATCTTTACAATTCACATCAATAACTGGATTTGTGTGTTATAATGTTGGTCTTAAAACAAATTGTTCACTGGCTTAATGTACGTTCATATGCCATTATATATATTTATATATATATATATATATATATATATTTATATATGGTTGGACGTATACGTATATGTAAGCACACAAAGTCTCATTATGCTGTATTAGGACTTTACTGTGGTGAACTGTAACAGTTTGTTTATGTATTATCGATTGCTAATCTCTATGGGTATTCAGTGAAAAGAAACAATACGATTTTAAACAACATCCCCTAAGTATGTATAAGCATTCAAGCTTATGAATATAAAGGAAAATGGCCAGTTAGCCAGTCAAGTGAACTGATATATGATCACATTTTTGCCGTGTGTGTGCGTAAAGACAATTTTTCCGCAAACTATTTCATAACTAAGCCTAAGTATAAATGCCATTATAGTTGCAGCTACATGAGGAAAGGACGTTTTACGCATTTTTGTTTTTGCTGTTTGCTTGCCTTTTTTTCTTTATGCTTATGATTTAACACTAAAGGTACCGACACTTTACACTTTTGTAGCATCCGTACGTACGAAGTGATGTCAATGATGAAAAAGTCATATATTTTAAAATAAACGAGCAAATATATTCAATTAGTATAATTTGGATTGCGAAAGCGTTTCTGTTTAACTAAGAATTTTTATGCTTTACACCGGTTGTGCTACAAGGCTATATTAAATTAGTGCAAATGCATGCACCAGCAATAAGGGCCTTTTGCCCTTCGGCCTGATCGATTTAGAATCACACTCGAAATCGATCCAAGCTTTCTTGTCCATCTGTCCATCTTGTTTTGTTTTGTTCAGCCTGTACATTGCAATCTTTGCGGCACCTTCGATCAAATTAGGTACACTGACATCCCTTAATCGAGGGATGAACGTCGTTGAAAATGGTTCGGATGAGTCCCCATTTTCGACCACTCCCCATATAACTGCACTGATTGAATTGGTAAAGGATATTTAACGGTGGACCGTATCCTATTACATAGCGTATTTGCTGGTTACATTTAAAAAAAAAAAAAACGAAATTGCAAATATCGTATATCTTGGATCAACCATATTACACACTCTCAGAAATACGTTATCCTCTTTCATTCATCCTTGTTTATTTATCTCCTTCCTCAACTACCTAAAGTATACGTGCAGCTCGATATTCCAATGCATTGTCGCTGGCTATGGAATTCTTTGATGATTCCTTAAATACGCTTCGAAGACGCTTGATCACATTCTTAAATACGTAGCCCTTCAGTCGAAATATAAACATACGTACTTGGGTTAAAACCTCTGTTGCACATGTTGATTATATAATTACATTGACCTATGGCGTCATAGCGATAATAACAATGAAAACGTCTTTTGACAACGTATTGCGTTTTCAGGCGCACCTGAATCCGAGCTCGAGTGTGCTGGCAATATTCTTGTTCTTCCTCTTATTCAATTTGAAAATGTTCAGTGAGTGTTTTAGATAAATTTAATAATAATTATTATCTAGAAACGTTTCCACCGATCGCTCCTTTACTCACGCGCCTATCACCGGCAGATTAAGAATCTTATAGAAAACATGCAAAGTTCAGCATTGAGATTTCTTACCATCTCCGTGCAGCATTTTTCCTCAGGAATGCGCTTATCACCTTTCAATTAATTTTTATAGATATGTGTATTGAACTTATTTGGCTTTGCTTTACAAAGTAAATAAATGGGCGATTATCCAATTTTCAATATTCTTTTGTCCTTTCGGAAGAGCAACAAAAAACCTTTAAACCTTCTTTAGGGTTAACGTCAAACGCTCCACAGAATTTTGCTCCACAGAAACTTGCAAAGCTTTGTCGGTACTTTTGGACCGGAAAACCTAGTTGTACCTGGATGGTCACGTGAGATGAGAGCTTATAAGGGTGTTCGTTCATACACTTCAGCAAAATGAACGGCTTTGTCGGTCACTACGAGCCAACTTTGCTTACTTCTCTTAACTAACCAGATCAAATATCTAATTGCGTTTGATTGAGGAGAAAATGTGTCTTCAATTTATCTCTTCCGCAGTGTTATAGAGAAAATATTCAAGTCCCATGGGTATATGGAAAGGCTATGAATGCTCTAAGTTTTGTAATAGTTAGACGACATACCTTGGCTTCTCTAATTCTTTTTTATTAAAATTTCATACTGAACATCGCATAAGTAAAGTATGCGAGAGAGAGCGTGAGAAAATTCAATCGTGGCTGCTGAATCGTAATATTTAAGGGAAAAGGTCGGTCAAAATGAAAACTTTTTTTTTTTTAACTTTGTAAATAGTTGCATGCTATACGATAAAAATGTCGCAATTAAAGATTTTAATTAAAGCGGTCTTCCATGTAAATAATTTGGAAACCGAAGTGGTCCCCTGATGATAGTTAGGACCGAATTGCAGAAAATTGTCGGTGACAAATCACGAGTAAAGTAAATATTGAAATATGTATCACATGTGATGGTATGTGTTTTAAATAAAATTCGTAGAGTTAGTTGTAAGGACAAAATAACCAATCATATCATTACACTTGTGCAACAAAATATTCCGTTCATATGTGAAAAAAAGGTTCATTTGGTACTCTCTTTGCACGTATAGTGTTAACTTATGAACTGAAATTCTCCTAACACGTCATTTGGTTCAATAATGCAACTTGACGTTAACCGCTGTAAATTTTGCTTGCTTTTGGTTATGGTTGCTACGTTACACGAATTTAATTGACAATACTTTTCGGCAAGCTTATTAGTGCATATATACGTGCATATATATATTGGTATATGTGCATATATCAACATACAACGTATCAACGCACACGTATATGTATATAGATATATATATATATATATATATCAACGGCCGTTCATAGGGAAAAAAATTTATCTATTTGGGAATCATTTGGTTTAGATTTTAATGTCTATCAATAGCGTTTGGTTTCATCATGGTCACTAAGTAGTAGTTGTAGGTCTCACGCATAACAAATGACGCAGCATTTGCATTTGTATGTACAAAACAAACAGAAACGCTATACACGTTCTAATACGAATCTTGGATATTTATCACATACTTTTAGCAGTGGTTGTTTTTGTTTTCTCACTATGGGCGTATCTATGGGAGTTCATGATCAGTTTTCGGTGATGAGCTTGGAAATGCTGCAGACAAGATATCTGACGGCTAGTTATCTTAACTGAATATTGACGATGTCTTTCAAAGGTTATAAGGTGCAGCGAGCGTATTCTCAAGCTAATCGAATATATCCTTCCATCCAAGATATGCCACCTAACCCAGATATAGGGGATATGTCTAGCTTTAAAATCCTTCATCATATATATATCGAAATATTATCAGGCGCAGACTGAGGCGAATATATACGTTGTCGAGTGAATGACGGAATGCGTATGCTCGAGATGATGAATAATAAAATAAACACCTATCAGCATACCGAAGCGAGAGAGTACCTACGTTGCCAGAATAAGGAATGAAAGATATGCATATAACTATGAAAGCAACCAAAGCTTGCTTTATGTGCCTAACTAATGGCCGCATTGATTTTATAAAACGTATTCATTTCAACTAATAGTAAATTAGTTTGCACTTTTCTGTGACATACCCGTCCCCCAAGTACAGGAATTATAATTAATTTGTATTGGAATAACGATAGCAGTTTTTACGCTTAAACGTGAACAATATTGAAAGTTAATATTTAAACGCACAAATTCGTTTTAACTATCAGGGCAGCATATTTTACATTTTACAGATGCCGGTGCGAGGAGATGAGGACATACAATGACATCGCTGAGGTTTTCAAAACTCACCGATTAAAGCTAATACTACTTCTCATTCACATTGAGAGTGCTGTGTATATTAACCCCGTTGGAGAATATGTGTGAGTAAGTGAGTTTAACGAAAGCTCGAATGTCTTGGAATTTATTGATTTTTAAATTTAAATTAAATTACTTGCAATATAAATATGAATTTTACTCATTCGAAAACTAAATAATTATAAATAAACTAATGCCTCTCCTTACGTAAAGTGCAAATGAATGAACAGACATTAATTTGTATATCTCCTTATACACTTACCTCGTTTACGGTCCAGTACATATTAAGTTTGTGTGGACATATGTAACACGCGCAAGAATTAAAGATCGAACGATCTATTTTTTATTATATCGCTCGACTCAGAATCATTTTCTGATATGGTTTAAGGTTGCCTGTGCGTCGGTCCGATATTTGCAAGTCGAAATACCCATCACATAGGTCTATTTGCTAGGCCATAGGTCTATTTGCTAGACTGACAATGAATCGAAATGACAAGAAATTGTGATGGATGCCGTTTGGGGCTTGAGACTTTTTAGAAAATAATGTATCGATTTTCTTAAAGCGTATATCTATTTGTTGGTCATGGGACTTGTTAGACGATATATACATGTATATACCGATATACAATATATATAATAATATTTTTATCAAATTGTGTTATATATATGTAATAAAATATAACATAAAGAATTTCATTTGAACGCATGCGGTTGTGCTTCTATTTAAACTAGAGTGCAAATGTTTATATCTATGGCTGCGTATTATATATGTTGTTAGATATGCATATAGAAACATAAATTTCGTTTAATCGAAATTGATTAATTAATATAGACTCAGAGAGTGAAAGCAATATATATCAAGGAAGAGAGAGAGAGAGAGAGAGAGAGAGTGAAAGACATAGAAAAAGTATTGAAAAGATGTTTATGATTATTTGCCTCATAAATTTATATTAATATGCATTATGCACGTAAAACAGAAGAGGAGAATATACATGGCAACATATTTAATGTGAATGCAAAGGCTTTTCAAACGAGAATTTGTTTGATGAAAATAGAAATACAACGTAATGATATCATAATTGCATTGTGGATTTCAAAAGTCGCAAAAGTTATACAATGCGTCCAAAAACTAAATAGAGTTTTCAACTTTGCCTCGGGACTCACGCACTTTTTCTTTACACATGTAACACGGTGCAGATCGGTAAGAAGGGGGAGGGAAGAAAAAGTGGTAGGATTTGCCTGCACTCTAGTGGGTGCACGCCCACAAATTAATAAATGTTATGCCTTTACCACCTCAACCCACACTTCAGCTGCCGCCGCGCATGCCCTGACATACCCATGGGACATAGTCCAAGTTCTCAGATTGAAACAAGTCAGGTATTCAAAATTCACAAAACCTGCTTGATAGTTAACTCATAGCCTAAAAATGTTCAAAATATTAGTTAAACACGAAACTCAGTGAACATGTGTGAACGCAACGGAGGAGGCCTATATAGTTATATAAATTTTGACTGTATCTGTGCAAAATTTGTATGTAATATTACCGAGAATTTTCGGAAGGATTAAAAGTCCTCGTTAACATCAGATTGTCGTATTGCAAAGTCAAATTGTGTAACATAAGAACCATGGAGGCGCATAAATACCTTTTTCAATTTTCCACATCTCTAATCCATCTCTTCTTCTCTCTTCTATAAAAATAACTTTTTCATCTTATCAACAGCGGAGAGGAACGTTTTAAGGATGTCTTGAAAGCTTTAAGGGCACTCTAAGTATATAAGTGGTTTCTAACATAAAGTTCATAACTAACACGAACTATCGAACGATCCAAAGAGTATCACTTATTCCAATTTTAACTTCGGAAGGGAAAAAAAAACCAAAATCGGTTTATTAAATGCGTCAGTGCTTTTCCGATTGTGGCGACAATTTTGAACACAACGATATACAAAATTGAAATTTTTGAAAACTAACCCTAGGGCCCCATGGACCGATGAGTTGCAATTGTAAACGTATCAGTACCAGAACACTACACAGGGACTTAGATCATTCTTCTTTAAAATTCATATGCATCCTCGAAGGGCAAAACTGGAACAAGGCAAATGAATCGCCACCTTCTTGGCATTATTTGCATCCGTTTGCTTGTGTTCGACACACGCGAAATTCGTGGCATATCTTTTTCATCAGCAGTTCGCCACTTTGTGTTCAAATCACTTTTATATTGTGAAAAACTGCCAAGCACTTTAGAGCATGATTAACAAAAAGCTGCAACGCAATCGAAGACAGATAGCAATTCCGCGGAAGACAGATAGCAAATCGCGGAAACAAAAAGCATATTTCATTATCGGTGAACACACACAAACATGTGTACGGTTTGTGCTATCGAGAAGGAGTGATAGAGTGGAGTGAAAATCTTCTAATATCTATGAGGCAATAAAAGAAGTTTGGTATACGAAATTAAATGAACAATCAAGTAACACATGTGTTGTAGATAACGTTGGGCTATTTAGACACCATCTAACAAACTACTTAAATGAGCTTAAGGGATAAATTGTTCCGTTCAATAAATTTTAGTGTATCTTTTTACTTTCATTTTCTCATTATGTCGGTTTACATTTTTATTTTATTTTCCTGTCTCATATTGTTTCTTGCTCAGAAGTCTCCGAATGCCGTTTGCACATCGATATTACACTTTAGACTTAGGCAATGACTTTGCTGAATAGATATTATGATTTAAATAAGAAAAACATCTAATGTAATGTAGGATTATCCCTTTCTTCGTCCGGAATTGGCAGCCCTATTCCAGCAACACATGCAAAACGGAGCTAAGCATAATATGCTTAGTGCTATGCTTGTCGCTTTACAAGATTGGTGGTCTGACAACCGCTGAACGTGCCAAAACAGTACAAACTTACTGTAAAAATGTTGATTCTGTGGTGGGTACGTTTCGTGCATTACGAGCAGATTATGGTGGACATAATGGACTATTCGAGCGCACTATAGACATAGATGTGAAGGAATTTGAAGAAGATTTGTTAAAGCCCTTTTATTATTGAAACGCATCCTCGACCGAAGATATGGACGCTGTTAGTGAAAGCGTCAAATATATCCAGCTTTCGGACCTGTCTTATGGCACAATACAACGTATTCTACATTTGGGTTTCTATCTCCGCTCGTACAGTCTTCAACTAGCACAAAAAATGACTGACCATGGTATGCGTAGAGGATACATTGATTGGTTGCTCGAACAACTGCGTTAGGATGAGGATTTTTTACCAATTACCAATTCATTGTGGTGTGAAAGTGAAGATATGGATCTTGAGAGCATGTAGTTTCAACAGGATGGTGCCACATGCCATACAATCCGACTCCTTTTGGCCTTGATGCGTGATAAATTTTCTTCACGTATTAATGCCTTGCGACCTTGGCGACCAAGATTGTGTGATTTTTCAGCGTTGGACTTTTTTGTGGAGTTAGACTACGCCGTGAGCGTGTGAAGAATCCTCAATCTCTTGGCCCTTTAAAAACGAACATCCGACAAGTTATAGCCGAGGTATAGGCTGCTGTGTGCAGACAAGTGATCGAAAATTATCTCAAAACGATCACGTCATGTGAGATGTCCCGGGGGGGGAATTTGGAATGTAGACATATTCCACAAATAATGCCATGGTCCAAACAATATATTGGAAATTCATTTGATCCCACTCTCAATCGGAAGTACGATTTATTTGCGTTGACTTCCCGAATCTCAAAATGTACTGCATACTAACTGTTGGTTCCTTTTACGTAATTGTGCAAACTAGAGAAACATGTTCGACCGTATACTAATGTTAATAGGAAACCGAAATACTAATGTTAATAGGAAATATTTTTAAGCTCATTAATTAATACTACAAATAGAGATGTGAGGACTAATTTAAAAAAGCCTAGGAATAGAAAATAATTATAAGCATTTTAGCGTAAGCCTCGCTATTACGTGAGTCCGTATTGTACGAGTTACTTAGAGTATGCAACGATGAAGTCATTTACAGCATAAAGCGATTAACATATCAATAATCAGGATTAAAAAATTACATGACAGCAATTTTTATGGCGGTAGATACCCATCAAAGATGTCCGTCCTACAAAGGCTGTTTACATACATGTAGCAAACATAATAGGAATTAAATGGTGTATCCTTATGGGAGTTTATAAAAATTGTAAGATATGCAACTGTATTGTAATTTAATACATTAAAAGGCTATTACTTTTCTTCATTATCTCCTTCAGTTACTTAACCTTTCTACGCAATTCAACTCCAGGCGCTGTTTAGGAAAAAGAAATAATTGAAAAAATCGACTTTGTCTTTATGTACTATTCCGCTTTCGCTTACGATACGGCCTTCTTTAGGTGTCAGAAAATATTACGGCATACATTTATATAAATGAGTGCAGAGAGTAACTCAGACTATGAAAAATCTCATGTTTTTCAAAACAATTATTAAAGACCATAAACAATTTATGTCTGAGTTTAAAATCCAATAAACACATAAATTAATAATAATAAAAACAAGATCCTCATACAAACACAAGCTAAAGTAAACCAAATCAAAGAGCGGTTAAGAGATGCAAAAAATAAAATAAAAAACCCATCACTTGTATATGTTATGTATATATATATATATATATATATATATATATTTATATTTATTTTAATGGTTTATAAGCTTACGTGGGATTATAACAGAAAACACAGAAGCAAATATTTACATAAGAAAAACCGAAATCCCCTGCTCTTAATAAAATTCAAGAAGTAAATGAGTGAAAAAGGTGTGTTTTCATTAGGGTGAAACTTGGGTGCCCATCATCATCATCTCTTAAATATTGGGTAAGGTTAGGTTAATTTAATTTCTTACTTGTGCGCTTGCTTATGTGCTTTTCAGTAACGAGAAAAGCTATCGAGTGTGGGAAACATAGTGAATGAATTCTGAAGACGAAAACGAAATTCTAAAGAGTGTAAATAGAAAATAGGTTGTTAGACTTAATAATTGAGTTTGATTCGAAATTTTTGCACCGCGAAGGGAGGCACACAGTCTCTAATATCGAAAAATACATTCAGTGTTATAGTCTGCAACCGAAATTCAAAAGCTTGCTTACAGCAACTTTGACTCGCTGTTAAAACTTTCAAAATCGCAAAAACTGAATTTGAATTCAAAAATATCGCACATAAGCATTTTCTTTATGTCTATAGAATAGTTACACCACCACCTACATCTCTTGTGGTACAAGGCATATTAAGTTTGTGCGCACGGTTGTAACAAGCAGAACAATTTGAGATACCAATAGATTCCGAATCATATCCTAGACCGATTTAAGCTTGTCTGTCCGTGTGTGCGTCTGATGTCTGTTCATGCATTTATGTGTTCCAATTTGGTGCACTCATGTCTTTTGGCCCAAGGACGAACGCTATTGCAAATGGTTGTGATCAATGCACTTCTTCGACCACTCCCCATATAACGCCTTATTTTGCTAAATCGGTATATAAAAATAAAAAGTGTAATTTTAAAAACTTCGCGTCAAAATCACTTAGTAGTGACATTTGCTTATTCCGATTTGGTGTGAAAACATTAGGACGGACAAGGCAACTTTTTGAATCTCTTGCCTGAATCACTTTTAGAGTAAAAAGACATCATTGCCAAAACTTCGGGATGAAAATAATTTGAAACACAAATTATCTTTACTCAATTTGGAGTACGTCAGGTACGTCTATTACTCGGTTGCCAGCCCCTATATGGATTTTAATCAAAACTAAAGCTTTATAAGTATCGTTTTATATGAGGGTTGTTGGGAAAATTGTGAATTTTCATTTTTGGCGGATTATTAATTAAACCAAGTGGTGTAGGGTATCTATTGACCGGCCATGCGGGACTATTGCATTCTTACTTGTTTTAAAACACGATATGACCCATTTAAAGGCAAAAAAAGAACTTTTGAAAAACTTATGATCATTTATGTACAAAAGGCCTGCAGTAAGCAAACAAATTTTGCGATTTTCCATATATTTGACGATAACTCTTCAAGAATCGCACTAAAGCGAAGGCATCTTCTTGTTTATTTGCTTTGGTTTAAAGCTTTTTGAAAGAAGATGCTAAAAATTACCGAAACGCTTAGTTAAGCCTTAATTACAAACAAAGAATTTTCCTTCAATTTGCAATTTACAGTACTCGTGAGCAATAGCTACGGACAGCAGTGCAATTTAACAAATACTTACATAGATTTTATTTAGAATACACGAGAAAAAAGCAAGCAGAAATTGAAGCATGAAAGCAATTAAGAGAACAGTTAGTTAATTTGGCATTTTTCTGATGCTTTTCTTAACTCTTTGCGAGTTGTTAATTGTTTGTAGGCTAGACAAACAAACATCAAGCCTAAAGGAGAAGTTTACGATTAACACAAACGTTACTCGGTGTTTGGCATCAAGTCAAAGTAAATCATCGAATTTTTCCCTTCATTTCTATCGAAATCGCAGGACAAAGGGCGACCCATGACAACTAGCACCAAATTGCTCGTTCTTCGGGATTAGAAGAAATCCGGAAAATTTTGATGCATATATATATATGTATATCGATGTGTAGGGAAAATTGTTTTAATACTCAGCAGCGAAGAATAAAAAGTATATTCATTTGTTCAAAACGTTTGCAACACCCAGAAAGATGCTTTAGAAGACGCGTAGCGTAGCGTACATTTTCTTGATCCTCGACCCACGGAAAAGAGAAGAATTTCCCCATATATTCTTTGTACTCATTGTTAGCATTTCAAATAGAAGAATAAATTCACAAATTGATGAACTTGCGAAACATACCAAGTACTTATGTGTGATATGATATAGAGACGAAACGGTTATGATTGGCATACGAATGGCGTATGTAAGCGTCTCACTTAAGCGCGGTGCAATCGGCAAATTTACAAATTTATTTCACGTATAGCACGTTATAAATTTAAGTTGAAAGCGCTTAGACACCGTGCAAGGAGTCGAAGTATTGCAGCACATAGAGGTACGTTATACGGTCAGTCAAGACTTTTCGTTTCATAAACGATTTCATTTTAACACTAGATTAGCTGCCGTAAATCCAGTGCTAATGAACCTGTAACCTGTCAGCGGTCATAAGCGCACATCTAGCGCACAACTAGCCATATTTCCTTTTTAATTGACTTGCGGTGCTGAACCTCAGTTTAGAAAATGACGTTGACATCGTTGAAATGTAAACAATCTAAAAAACTAAAACGAATAACATTTTCATCGCATTTTCACTTATTAGAACGACACGTACTTCCCTTCCCTTTCTACTACTGCCTTAGGAAATATATAGAATACTTGAAAACGAACTTCTAGCTCAGCACCTTGCAAAGCTATGTACGAAGTAGCAATTGCATGTATGTGTATTATAACAATTATCTTTTTTGTTTAACCTGGGTAGATAATCAATAACTCCAGGTGTTCTTTGTAAACCTAATCAAGAATGTTGATTTGAAAGTTGTTAAAATTTCGAAAAGGTTTACCTCAAACGTTTTTTTTTTCTTTTGATTGCATAATGAAAAAAAGGCAAAAAAGAAAACAAAGAAAAATTGTTTGTGAGAATTTTCCTTTAGCGTTTTTTTTTTTTTTTTGAAAAATTAAAAAACTTTTCTTATTTATTGCATTACTCCACACTCGAAAAGTGATACCACATGTTCAATAAGAAAAAAAAAATATTCCTTAATCTTTTTCTGCATTCACCTCATCTCATCCATCTTAAGCGCTGAGAAAAGTTTCCTTTATCTATACAACTTTTCTTTAGTTCGATTTATTCTCTACTATGCTTTTGTTATTGAGAAAAAGTTTTTAGAAAATTTCTTTTATTCTTTTATTTATTTATTATTTTCTTTCTTTTTGCAAAGTCAACTTCTGTAGAAAAACTAAATTGTAAAATAAAAATCAAGTTATATAGAAGAAGAACAAAGTTTTTCTTTGTACATTATAGTTGAATGAAAATCAACCACAACAACATTTATTGTTATTGGTTTAAAGCCAGTTTGACAGCGCGAATTAGCCAAATAGTAAATAAGTACAATATTGATTGGTATAAGAATAAAATAAAAAAAAAAAATAAAAAAGTGAGTGAAAAAAGAAAAACTTATGCACATAAAATACTTAGAAAAACTCTTACTGCATACTTGAAATCCCATATATATATATATATATGTATATATGTATGTGTGTCCATGAGTTTCTTTTTTGCTTTCACAACTCGAGAACGTGTTATGCTGGATAAAGGAACTATTCAGCTTTCTAGGTTATCCTGGCGGTTCTTTTTATGCGTATGTATACATTATTGTAAACAAACTATTGCGACAATACACTTTTATGCTTTGTTGCTCAGTTGTTTTTTTTCCTCTTCTTCTTCTTCTTCTTCTTCTTTTCTTACTCTATTGAAGTTTTTGCGTCCATCAATTTTTTTGTACTTTTTTCTATCAACATAAACTTTGATTGTTCATCTATATATATATATAGATATATATATATATATATATATATATATATATATATATA
>CCAG010018789.1:0-46609 GCA_001077435.1 Glossina morsitans morsitans | reverse complement strand
TATTGAACTCGATTGAAGTTAACTGGCTGATTGACTATTTAAGACGGAGCTGGTTTGGTACTGGTTATGCGCTTGTTCTTCTGCTTGATATTGATATTGGTTGATGTTATTGCAAAATGGTTTCAATTTGCTGTCACGCCTTTCGGTTATTTACGTGAATTCATTTATTTATGACTGTGTGGTTATTAAACGTTTTGATTCTCTTTTCTTCAATCATATATATGTATACATATATATATATATATATATATATATTATTATTCATATACATACATATATATATATATGTATATATATATATATATATATATATATATATACTACTTATAGACTTTGCGTTTGGGATAAATTGTGTTTAAAAGTTTTATTATTATTATTATTATTATTATTACTATCACTATTTATCCGCCTCCGTTTGGCTTTTTTAAGGTTAAAGTCAATTACTGCCAGCCGCATAATATTTAGAAGAACTTTTTAGTTTAAAAACTTCAATCGAATTAATTGCATACTAAAGCCGTTGCTATTCTGAGTAAAACTTATGGGCGTTTAATATCGAAGAATATAAATTTTAAAAACGACAAGCATAGGAACTCTAGTTAATATTTCACACTCATGCCTGGTGTCCAAAGCAAACTACTCGATAATGAAGAGAACTTTCAACATTTTTTATTATTTTATGCAAAAAAGTTGAGTTTACAAAATTTACAAATCATTTGGACATTATTGCAATAAACGAGCTGCTGAGAAATAAGAAATAACAATTCGTGCTTCCCTTGAGACGGTGTCGTCAAGTCGTTTTCGATGCCTTCACTGTATTGTATTCTTTTACTATTGAAAGGAAAAGTGCAGTGACTTTAGCTGCAGCAGTAGCATCCCTTAGCGCATTTTGTTTTGTTTTTTTTGTTCTTGATGAGTCGCTTAACATTAGTACCGTAGTTCGCAAGCGTAGGTTCGGAAATTCTAGATTAGAGATAATGGATAGATTTATCAATGAAACGGATTCGTGTTTGAAGCGTTGCCTTGCGGCCACCGCTCAAATTGTGTTTTACTTTTGTAAAGCGTCAGGGCGAAGCTTTCGCTCGCTTCGTCAAACTTTTTTATGTTATATATATTTTTATACTCTATATCGTATTGTAGTCAATGCAGTGTCTATTCATTTAGCGAAACTCAAATGGTTGCATAAAAGAACGCCTAGTTTTGCTTAATATTTCGTGCTCATAGTCCACACAGATGAGAAGGTTGGAATTCTTATGATTATTGGCTATGTGTTTAAAGTGCTTGCGAGTAGTACAGAGCGCTGCATACAAGTCTTGCGGTTTTTTAAAGTTTATCGAATTCGTGTGAAAGAAAAGCAAACAAATGGATTCCACTGAAAAGTATTTGCTATCGCACGAATATTTCATTCACTTCTGTTAGTTGGTTAACGTTTCCTTTTTTTATTATATCATACTTGATAAACAATTCGTTGTTTTTATGACTTATATTGTCAGTGAGAAATAGAAATCAACTGCAATCGTTGCCGTTAATTAAAGCAAATGTACATTTTCAAAGATGACAGGGTCTCGCATTGCTAACGCTATTCAAGTTTAAATGCAATTTCGTCGGTTAAATCTCTTAACCTTAAAGCATAAAGTTTAGAGTTGAGCGATGAGAAAACTTGAAAAGAGATTTAATATAAAATAAAAATCCATTACTAACTTAATTCGGATTTTGATCCAGTTAAAGTAAACTTTGCCATATTTCAACCAAAATTGGCTATTAAGGTCAACGATACTTTGAAAATATTTGTTGATGTACATGATCGTTGCCTACACATACACATATGATGAACAGATCTAGAGAGGTATAGACTTAACGGATAACAATGTTTTTATATCTAAGTCCAGACAACTTGCTCTAGAGTAAATTCATCATAAAATCTGATGATCTGAAATGTCATCTGCACTGCAGTTATTATAGAAATTTCAGTCAATAAATTCGTAGAATGACAGTTAGATGTCGCCACTATTAATCAATTCTTATGACTTTGAAATAGTATCAGCACTTAAACCAAATGAGTTGCAATTTTGATGCTATCTAATCATCATATGAATTCGTCAGTTCTCATCCTATATACACACAAGTTATGCTACGAACTTATTAAATGATGTATTGTATCCAAATTAATACAGAAAACTAACTTTGGAGTTACACTAAAGATAACGCATAAGCGAATGTAATGTTAAGTAGTTGTGTTACAATAACTTACCCGTGCAAAGCTTTCAAATAAGAAAATTTTTCTGAAAAATAGATAAAATGAAAAAAAAAATGTTATTATAAAAGTTAAAAAAGCTATAAGACAAAACAATATATATGTATATATATATATATATAAACTCATAAAATGATTGTGTATTTTATGAATGCATTCCTACTTTCGATGAAATCAAAGCACGTCAAAATGTATTACAAGTAAATATTTTATAATACGGTTTCCGCCTGCATCTAGCAACTGAAAATATGGAAATGAAAACACAAACAATCCGGAATCGTCGGAGCAGGGTTTCATAATCAAAGATAGTATTCGACAAGCTGTTGGACTGAAAATAACATCAAAAATATTTTGTTTTCATTTCGATATTTTCTCAATTTTTAAGGGAGTAAAACACACCGTAAATTTTTCAAAAAATCAATTTTTTTTTTTTTTTTTTTTGTAAATAGATTTCCTGGGCGTCCTAGAATGCATGAAAAATATTTCATTAGGTGGAAAATATTTTTTCCTTGAAATCTCGGGGTTTCTCTCAAGCAAAAACCCTTAGGTCTCCCCACTGACATTGTTGGGTGCACTTTCAATGCCCGTATGACTAATATACTAAAAATCATCAAAGCTTTCGAAATTGGTACTGGTATCCAATTATACAATTGTTGCAATGAAGCCGACGGTAACGGGGTCAAGAAAGCTGAGCGGTCAGGTTTTAGCATAAAATCTTCGAGGAAAGAAACGGAGAACGAATATGTGAACAGATCCCAGGCTAAGAGAAATAGATAATTAAAAATTTATTGCGATAGAAAAACGTGTGCATAACATTCGAACTTTTTACTGTGACGTCAAAATAATATTCTCTAATGAAATACATAGGATTTTTTCGATAAGTTATTCTGAACGTTTTTCCTTTTTGAAAGAGTGACTTTCTTCTGGTCGATAATTAAACTTTTTCACTCAAACACTCGCCTATTACACAAAAATAAACGTGTTGCATCAGATGTACGAATGTAGATTAAATGATTTTTTTGTTTAATTCAAATTTGGAGCATTTCTACTGCTTGCCACAGAACCCCCTTAGCTAGGAATGTATTCAGGCAATGGGTTGAGTGTTGCCATTTTTTAGTATATCTTAAAAATAATTTTTTGTTCTAATACTTAAATGTGTGCGTAATAACCTAAAAAAATATTATTCGCACACGTTGCTCTCCACCCAATAGCAATTGCCAAAAATAATGTTTTTCTAGATTGCTCCGTTCAACATAGAAATTTAGAAATTTTACATATCAACGTGACTCGATCGCATCTATGTCTGTATAGTCTCTTATACATTTTCAAAGTGGTCCAGTGATAACGATTCTCGCAAGGAATAGCTATCCATCAAATAAGCCTAGAAAGACCACATGCTCTGAAAAATATTGCCCTGGATAGGTATTTGGGGATTTCACTTTGGCTCAAGATTTTCTCAATAATCTCAAGCAATACCAAGCCATTCAAAAAAAAAAGAAAAACGAAATTTGTTTCATCCGTTAGCTTTTCAATAGAGTGTTTCCTTCTAAAGAGAAGTAAAATTTGCATAATCATTAAAATTTATTATATATTTGTTTATATATTTTTTACACTCTATAGCATATGGGGTACAGAGGCTATACACTTAAGCCAGTGAACAATTTGTTTTAAGTGCAAAGATAAAGTAAAGACATCAAATGTAGCACCATTGCCGACATATCGCTCAAAATGGGATAGACTTCGGACTTCGGGAATTCGGGATCCGTGCTATTTTTCTGCGTGAACGGGTTGTAATTTTTATATCCTACATCTCTTCTAGTACATGGATATATTAAGTTTATGGTGGAACAATAGGCAGAAAAACTGGCGAAAGACTCATCTTCTTTGATTTTAAAACTTGGCAGACCGCTTCTCCTTCTTGTTCTCTTATGGTCAACCTATAGGCCGCACTTTCTAATATATTTTGATTTAATTCGGTTTTGTTGCGAGAACAGACGCAATTGAATATCTTTCGGATCCGACCACTTTTTCAACCACGCCCAATATAAGGTTTTATTTTGAAAAGGCGTTATATGAGTAACTGTACTAACCGAAGTGGTGTAGGGTACTTAATGGTGAGCCATGATCGACTAAAGCGTTTCTTCTCTCTTTCACTTTTTTTAAATACGTTTTTTGTTTATTTTTTGTGGCTATTTTCATATGTCGAATTGATGCCACACACAGTCAAAGCAAATATGAGAATAAAAATGAATCAAAAATTAAAATTTTGGTTACAATTAAATTTATATATAAAAACTGGTGGGAACATGTCATAAATTTAACCATTAAATGTCAGCATAACTGACATGTTTAATAGTGGAGTTGATCATCGTCATCATAATCATCATCATTATTATCTTTAACCGTAACAATGGATGTGATATAAATCCAATTAAAAAAGTGACAAATATATTTTTACATGTCATTATATACATAACTTTACTTTTAAAAGGCGTTGCCCTAACCATCATCTCCTTTAACGAATTGTTGCAGTTTAGTTTACTGTCTAACAAGATGAGTTTACTAGTGAACTTGACCAACGGCACATGGAACTTACTTAATAAGTAAGAGTGTGCGCTATTATTGTTTTTAATGTCCACAAACACCCTACACACACTCCCAGATACATATCTAATTAGCATAAGCTATAGGCCTTTACTTTTACTTTACAGTCATTTACGTATGTTAAAGAAGTCAAACCATTGCAGCCGAGCAGAGCTGATCTTGCACCTATACGTCCAATACAACTCATGCTTTATTTTCGTGCTTTTAATAGGAGACTTGGTGTGAAAGCGACGACACAAAATGTGAACGTGTGTACCTTAAGGAATTTTAACAAAATTAATTTTCTTTTCAAAAACCTTGTCATTCTTCCCCTCTTTAAGTTATCGAATACTAAAAATAAAACTTTTTTGTGGGGAATGTGTCAGATTTATTGATATTCTTTTAAGAAGAGGCCTCCTAGAGAGCCTGTAAAGAATTTGGATGCGTAAGACTAACGGAATTACTTTAGTCTTATTTGAAGTCATGCAACTTTTTTCAATAAAACAAAATTAACCTAAGCAGTCTATAACATGTTCTTCTTTTTAAACAACGTGTTGAGGCCATTCTTTCAGCGATAAATTAACATCTGTTTTTATTACAATCCAATTCAGTTTAGTCCAAAAGCTCGCCTTTAATTAGCAGAGGAACGACTAATAAAAAAGATGAAGGCTGTAGTTTACGCCTTGTATGGCGTATGGTAGCCACCTACGACATCAACACCAACTGCATTTTCAAATTAATAAAATCCATAAAAGGTGAAGTCTAATATTCTACTCTTTCGTAATAATATGAAATAGTGAAGTAAGTACTTTAAAAGTGAACTCGAAAGGATTCACCCGTATTTAGGTGATCCATTTTATTGTTCCCAAATAAAGTTTCAAGAAACATTCCGTTCGCAACAATGTGCACTATTATTATAATAAAGCAATCAAAAGCAGTAAGAATTACACAAATTGCTCGTGGCATTGGTGGCGAAAAGGAAGTCTAGTCATCTATAGACACGTGCGAAAAATGACAAAATGTTCCTTTCAATGAAGCGAAATAATTGGTTGCATACGGTATACCAAATTTATCAACAGCTTACAATGCCCAGGCATAATCATTCGAAGAATTCATAAAATGAGTAGTGAAAACGAGTTGCCTTTGTCATCGTCAAACTGTAACCATGGATCAGTTACGTTCAGCTAAAAAAGCCCCATCAGCAAATAACCGATAAGTTGTCCTCTCCACTAAATCATTGAACGAAACCTCTTCTACGATGTGCGTATCAAGCCCAACAACTTGACTTACCGAGCCGATAAGCAGTTAATTAATCGCAAATACATGAAAAGGTTTTTAGAGAATGCAAGAAAATCCGAGATGGCTAGAATGGCTGTAGAAAATATATTTTTAATATGAAGGATATATTGTCTAGTAGTTGTTGTCATACGCAACGAGTTACGACGCTTGACGTATACGACACGATGTGCGATGTTTATATTAACATGAATGGTGTCCGTTTGCATGCAAATATCACTTACTTATATGTATGTAAATATATTTGTTTGCATGTGTGTTGTTAGTCAGTGGTGCGTATTAGAAACTTTAACTCAACTCGTATAAAACGCTTTTCTTTTTATAGTCAGAACCGAAGGTTAGGTGTAAGCTTAGAAGATATCATAAACTATGTATGTACGTGTTCTTGAAAGATATCAAATTCTGGGTCTACCTGTCTGTTTGACTGTCCGTCGAAAATGTTGTGATAAGAACCCCCTAACAGCATAAATGAAAATATTGGCGTCAATTTTGGCAGCAATAATAGATGTTCTTAGAGATAGATTGCCAGTGGAATTGAATGAAATTGGCTGAAAGGCGTGTCCAGAATACAATATGAAATGAAAACATTTCTGTTAAAAAAAAAAAAAAAAAACTCAACAATAAAACATCCATTTAATGGGCACTTCTTCAGTATGCAAAAAAAATATAAAAAAAACGCCCATGTCTCCGAACTCTTATAGAGTGTCGCAATATGAAAGATTCGGATAAAGTCGAATATAATTTTCTTATCTGTTATATATTTTGAAGTCCGCTCTCATGGGAATACCAATGCTAATGAGTCTCATGCTTCCATGCAAGTTGACAACTGAAAACTGGCATATGTTCTCTTAACCATACGTCAAAAGTGACAATGGCCGTCCCTCACCCCCAATCATATTCAGGAATAGACTGGAAATGGTACCGGGCACCTCTTAGGATGTAAGAGCTCAAAACTTAATTCAACTAGTTTTGAAAATCATCTGAAAACCAGCCTGGAAATCAGACATGTGTATTTCGAGTTGACTATCGCAGAGACGCTTAAAATGAACGAAACCAGTTCACAAATTCGTCTGTAATAAGTTTAAAGTGGAACTAAAAACTTATCGCCAAGATAGATTTAATGTTTTTTATAAAAATTCCTAAACATCTTACTAATAATTGTTCCCAAGAACAAGAAGTCAAGAAAATATATTGAAGCTTTCAAATAGTGATTGGCAGTGTGGAATATTGGAGGTTGCGCAATGAGTATAGTGTTCGTAAGGTGCAAAATTGCATGCCAAGCTGTATAAACGTAAGTTGGTTTTTCCGTGCGTAGATTTGCAACATCTTTAAGAATTTTTTTAAACTTCTTATGACTGCATCAATTATCAAAACCTATCGTTAATTTAATGAGAAGCAAATGTCCAATGGTTTTATCGTCGGTATCAGCATTCAAATTCATTAGACATAATCACAGACAACCGAAGTTAAACAGCCGGGACACACGGTTAGGGCAATCCGACTGATATTTGTAGATTTTAACATGAAGAACAAAATTATATATATGCGTTGGGGCGATAATTATTTGCGGCAAAATGAACAGAAATTTTCGATACAATAGGAGTACACGCAGAAACTTGAAGCTTCAAGCTGAAAAGGAAACTTTGTATCTTTGTTTGTTTTGAGTTTCAATTCCATTTTTCGAGTTTTCCTTTTTCCCCTCCGCAATGGGCAAAAACCCTCTCTCTCTCTCTTTCTCTCTCTCTCTCTCTCTCTCTCTCTCTCTCTCTTTCTCTCTCTCTCTCCCTTTTTCATTGAAACTTACTGACGCCATGAGCTGTTGCATCAAAGTTGATCCTATCATTGGATAAATTTGATCTCAAATTTGAAGATTCTACCTCAAAGCGAGCAAAGATGTTGCTACGCTTCTCAAGGGCTCGACCATGATTTTTCGTTTCCAAAACGAAAGGGCTCTATAACTTTTCTCTTAATATCACATATATATATAAGAGAAACAAATTAATAATAAATTGATTCAATAAATTGATTTAAAATGTGAATCACTCAGTATATTGTAACCCGAATAAATTTAACATGAATACAATAAATTCATCAACATTATCGTTGCTATCGTTATCATTTCCATGATATTAAATGTAAGCGCGGAATAAATTGAATAAACAAACTTGACGCATTTTCGTTGATTCGTCGAGCAAACAACATCAACGCTTCCAGAAAAATAACAAGTAACAACAATAGCAAAATGGTAGCTTTACTAAAACTACAACTATCATGCAATCACTCTTATATATTATATGGTAACGTTTAGCGTATCGACCGAAACAAGGGGAAGAAAGGAACACAAAAGCAGACACAGATATAGACACTCAATGACAACTGAGTGTTTAAATAAACGACAGTACTTCAAATAAATTGCAACAAATCAAGTTGAATGAATAACGCTAAGCTATGTCATACTCAACATAAAATGATGCCAAAATAAATCCTTTTACCGGAAAAGGAAAGACATATTAGAGCAGAGAGTAAAGCAGAAAAAGAAAAGCAAAATTTTATTTTATATAAACTTAACCAAGCTTACGAAGTGCGCACACAAAAACACACACGCTCATACGTATACTTAAGTGTAACGCAATGAACAAACAATTTGTGTCTCGTGTACTCATAAGAGTATATTGTTATCCATCAACATTTCGAAATTTGTATGGCTTTCATACCTATCCAACTACACAAGCCGAAATACAAGGTTCGCGAAAAAGTTCCATCTTTCTTATACATCGACAACATATCGACAACATTTTAGTTTTATGATTATTTTCATAACAACCAGACGCCATATATCTCGTTCACTGATTCGTGTGCGGTTACGGAAAGATTAGCCATGGCATGTCCATTCGTCCATTACATGAAAAGCGGCCTAGGTCCACATGTCAAATTCTTACACGTATACTCTTGGATGGTGTCCGTATGTCGTGCCCGATATTATCAACAACAAAGCACTCGCACTCAATAATAAGAAAGTGGAGTAGAAAAAATTAAAAAAAAAAAACCATTTAATATATGGAAAATATTCCAACGAAGAAGTACAAAATTTGAGCCGCTTTCGATCTAAAGTTAATCAGAGCCATTTGAAAATCACTATTTTGGAAGATAGCCACAAAGAGATTAAAATTCTTGCGTCTGTTTATAGCTGTGAAGTCGATAGTAACTTGAATATGTTACTTGGCTGCAATTTTACGGTCGAAATATTCGAAAGACCCTTCGTTTGATAATAAGGCGAATGACCACTTTGTAGACAGCTGTGTGAACTCACTACTCCTTACTGAAGGTCGATAATCGATAGCTATCGAGTTTATCCGATAGCGAAAGCGATAAGCCCACTCTCTGCAATTTTGTTCGCTCATTTATTTTATAATCGTACGTATTGAGTTTTCGACCTAAGAAACGTTTTCTCTGAAATTAAGCTCAATTTTTTGAAGCGAATATAATGTTCTTGCACATTTCTGTTTCTTTTTTTTTTTTTTTTTCTAAAACATTGTTTCTATTACTTGTTAAACTTTATCGAATTTACTGCTCATCAATTAAGATCAGCTTTCCTCAAATCGAGGCGAGTGCAGACATTCATCCTTAGTCAGCCATTAAGGAGATTGTTAGTCAACTAACCAAAACCAATTAAAATGTAGCGAGGCCTTGTTATTCTGCTTTAATTGTTAGTCAAATTTCCTGCCAAAAACCTGTTGCGCTCTTCAGTTTGCTTAAAAGACATGCCAAAGGAAAAACTCCAATTTCACTTTCATTTTTCATTCAACTTGAGCATAAAACAGCAGGGAAGGTCTTTAAGATGAATAAATGTTATGTCACACATCTTATGTCCTTAGAACATAACTATGCAGGCATAAAAACAGCGGTTGATCTTTCCCGCACACCTACGAGTGAGAGCAAATCAAATTTACAACATTTTCATATTAAAAGAATATTATAGCGTTACTCTGCAGAATAATGATATGTTAAAAAACAATTTATAAGCGAACACACCGCCATAAGACGTTCGTTCAAATTGGTTTTCTTTTCTTAAAACAAAAAACAGCTTCTAAATGATTCTTATACGGCCGTCACCTTGAACAAATATACGCCAGACATCGACTTTTTATTCAATTCCTCCTACGTCATTTGCTTGTGTAAGATTGTTTTTGCTTTGAATGCTTAAATGGTTGCAACATAAATTTTTACTAACCAACGGATCCGTCTATCTCATAATAAAATTTATTAAAAGCAATAAACTCGTAATACGCGGAGCTAGTTTTCTCAGAATTTCACTTCTACACGTCTTTCGAAATAATAAAAATTGTTTGCATAGATAATATCTTTAAGTCCATGACTATCTAAATAGCACATAGTCCGCTAAGGTGCTATTTAGGGTGCGTTTAAAAAACAGCATTAAACCAGCAATGTGATGGAAAAATACAAAAATACATAAGGAGCTCAAGGAAGTGAATTGACGGACGTACGATGTTGTGTAAGAAAAGTTATTTCGAATCATATTTATGATGATGTTAGAGGCGTGTGCAGCACACTCAACAGAGAAAACTGATATTAAACACCAGCCTTGATGAACAGCTGTGTTTACTTCACTCAGGCTTGGATCAAGAACTTGAAAGTAAAGTTCTGGGGCCGATTTATAGATCGAATTAACTCGATCGTAATTTGAACATATTGCTGCCCAGCAATTTTACCATCGAACAATTTTTCATTCGATGAACACTGACGCTACTCATCACGCCTTACAGCAAGTTGAATAATCGACTGTTCTCGATATCGAAAGAACTCGGCTCCTGATGGAAACGAACATTTTATTCAGAAAAAAATTGATATTATTGTTTAGCTTTGTTTTAGGTCATAACCGCAAGGAAAAGGTTACATGTAGCATTGAAAGTGCATATCGCAACACTATCTGCCAATACTATCATTATTGGTAATAAAATGCACGAAATCCAAATTGGGTTAAGCCAAAATTACCAACTGCCTGCTAGAGAACCCTCAAACATTCCTTTCTCTACCTTTCCTCAATTGGCGATTTTCCTCAATTTGGCGATTCAAAGAGATATCTGTACAAAACCATGAATACTTAATTTTAGTTCAAAAACCTATTATCAAAAATGATGTCTGAGCTGCAGTCGGATAAGTAAAAGAAAAAAAAAGCAAAGAGTCTTTAACGTGTACCTACAAATAAGCGAAGTCGTTATTTCATTTCCAGTCCATCATTATGAGACAAAAAACATACAACGACCTGTACTTAGAAAGGACGCCCATGCTATCGGAATTATCTATAATCGTATATCTAGTTATATGGCATTAAAAGATTTAATTTTTTTCTCCCTTTCTGTTAAATTATAAATTAAAGACTAATTTTTCCCCATTCCTTCTTTTGTGAATGCCATTTTATTTTTCGATCTTTCAAATCCTAGCTTTTGACATTTACACTGATTTATATATATATTTTTTTTTGGCGGTGATGTCCACTACAAGTACAACGTGACGACAATTTGAAAGAAGTGGGGGAATAGAAGGACACAGAGAGTCACTGCAGGATCGAAAATTTCATAGATAAAGTTTGGCGATTTCGATCTGCACGGTTTGCGGTGAAGTTCATCCTTCACGTAGATCCCACGATAGTTATATTTATAATTTTTCATTCCGTAGGCTTTGTTGATTTTCTTTTGTTTAACAATTGTAAACATACCAGAGAGTAGGTAGTAAGTAGTACGTTCAAACTCTTTATTTGTGAACTTTAATGAAGAACTGATCTTCTTATCATATGCGTGGGAATTTAAAAATCAATCGTTTGGAGGGACTAATAGAAATGATTGGAATCTTACACTGATCAACTTCTTAATCCATCAGGTTTGGGTCTTGGGTCTTGAAACTGAATTGTCAAATTCAGTCAGCTATCAGCCATCAGTCGATAAAGACATAAAACTTACCGCTTAAGTATAAGCCCATTAAGCTGCAGCCACTATCTCTCTATCTCTTTTTCTCTCCTCGCACGTCTTCCCGATCGTCACCATGTGACAAGTAAAGGGGATATTCCCTGAGTGATTAATCATGTAAAAAAAAAAAAAAGGTTTACTTTATGGTTGATTTATAGGATGGAAATTTGGAGCTTTGGGGATACGTTTGTATGAAAGTCTTGATATCCGCAATGAGTATTCCTCGATGAGAGAAATATTTGGTTTATACGGCATACGTACATACCATGAAAAATATATAAATATAAAACTATTTCTTTCTCGTTTTCGTGTTTTATAAATTGTTTATAATTAACGAAAAGGTAAATGAAATTATTTCCAGTCGATAAAAAAGAAGATATATTCACCTTTGGGTAAAGAAAAATTACCATATCGTACTCGTAATAAATTGAGTTCGCAATGCGAAGTAACATTAGCTAATATTTAAAAAAAAAATAATTTTGAACCGTTATGTGTGTTATGTGGGTAAAGCATTAAACACAGCGAAGTTTACTTCAATGAGCAACAAACTACGTTCTCCCAAACATACATAATAAAAAGAAAAATAAACTAAGCTAAAGAAACCGTAAGTATCAAATAAACCATAAAACAAAGGGATCTTTTAAATAGGTATGTATGCATGTATATGTTACTTCCACTAACGCATGTATCATCATATTCTCCTCAACATCTCTAGTCAAACTTTTCCTTGTTTAAGTTTTTTTTTTTTTTCATTTAATCCCTTTTTATACGCTTAAATTTAATTTAACGAAAATAAGGGAAAATACTCTCGTGTTTGCATAAAGAATCCCTGGTAGCGAAATCCCTCTTCAAACATTGACTGGCTTTCTTACCCAACCTGTGTTATATGCATAATTGTGTACATGTTGCTTAGTTACATGGTTTTGCGCAGGCATACCTACATATATCGAGAACGAAAATGCTCTTTTATAAATGTAAGTGGTGTCTCAAGTATGTTGAACAAATACCAAATAGACATCAAGCTTTTCGCATAAAAAATAGCCAGATTTTGTAACACATAAACGTAAAAATATAAGTGTAAGCATAAAAAGTACAGAAAGCTGTACATGAAACTGCAAAGGTATACTAATTTTTTTATTCTATTTGCGGCATTATTATAACAGGCACGTTTCGGTGATTTGCGAAGTAGTTGGTTTTGCTTAACTCGACACAAAAACACATACGCACATAAGATCTTTAATCATTTCAAAAACACAACAATCGGTCGATTCCGATGGGCAAACAAGTTTCTTACTTATTTCATAAAACCGATCCAGTCGTTCTCCAGTCTATGTCAATTTATTCGTTCATATTTTTACTTGTTTCACATTCGTTAAGATATTCGTTTATTCGCTCATCTCCAAACTAGGAAAGATCATGCATCCAAACAATTACGGCCCTATAACTATGTTATATTCGCCTCAAAAGGAATGTTAAACAATTTTTTTTTTTTCTATTTTTTTTTCAACATGATTGGTTACACTCAGGGAATGTCGCCTCAATATGTAACACGATGATCGTCAAAAAGAAGGGGAGAAAGGCAGCAAAAAGGTAGAAAAAAGAGAAGTGGGCTATTCGATAAGAATTATATATGGCTTTACTGATCGACCACTTACTATAGCTGCAACAAAGTGCGGTCAAGCCGTACTAAGTTTTGAACCCGCAAGCACCCCAAGTTAGTGCGGTTAGCGCAAAATCATTGTGTAATCAATTTCTAACCAATTCCTTGCACATCTGTTATAATTGCAAGATATAATTTTCGAATATTGTTGTTTTTGCGGCGAACAACTTTTCTTTCAAATCTTGCCTCCTGATTGCTAACTGAGCATGTGTATGTCAAGTTTTAGCTTTTGACCTTAATTTCTTAGTAAAGGGTAGGCAGACAAAGAAGCAAACGGGAGTCTAAATTAATCAAACAAGCATATTATGGCATATAAATCCAGGTCTTCCATACGCAGTGTACTCACCTTTTTCAACGATGCACAAAAGAGTATTTCGCACGAATCAATTCGCGCGTTCTTTATTAACAAAAAAAAGAAGCTTTTCTTTCTTTATTCTTTACACAAGTATTAAGTTGAGATCCAAGATATTCTTCCAAGAAAAATTCCTTAATGCCTAGTTGCGAATAGCTTCTCGATTTACATCCGACTGCGAAAAGGCAACATAGTGGATTCGAACATAAATCATCATATCACGCGTAGGACATTTTTATCGTTGATCAACTGTCTACTGTATAGATGCAGTTGTGCATTTTAAATACGTTCGCATTTCCTCATACATCTGCGTCCGCCATAATCTATCCATTCCGAAATTTACTTACTCATCATCGATACGCTTTCGCATTTACATACATCTCTTTGCAGGTCTTCTGTAGGTCTGTCGGTCTGTCCGCCAATCAATTTTTTGAATTCTCAAAATTGCAAATACTAAGCACATATTTTATTACTGCTATGTATTGTATTTCGAAACGAGCCTAGTTGAGCTCATATACACACTAAGGTACTAACTTTTATTTCTAATCATTGGAAATTTGACCAAAATCCTAACAAAATGCCAAACTTCTAACATAATTATGGTTGCGGTAACTTCAATCCCAGCCATAGACAGACTTGGAGTTTAATTGAACTCTATTATGTTTGACCCGCTATTTGAGAAGTGGTCTGACTCCTTTCTACTGGAAATTGTGTTTATATTGTGAACTAATACTTAATATATTTATATAAAGAGAGAATATATCGATTTCAAAAAATATGACCTTAGGTCGCTTTCAAATATCACATATTGTGCTTCGTTTTTTTTTTTTTTCCTTAGCGCTATAGAAAATCAATATTTGGTAAGTTATTAATTATATATATAGATATTGCTAATTATATATTAAATATAAGACATATTTTTTTCATTCGTTAAGAATCTGAGCTACAAACAGGCACTTGCTTTAAAGCATATCTGCGAGCGTCCATTCTTTCTGCTGAACTTTATTTACATATTAAACTAATTTAGTTGGTTATTTAAAGAAGTTTAACCTAAAAATTTGTAATGATTGCGTAGTGCAGTTGTCAATGACTTACTTATAGATAAAATATTTGACAAGCTTTGCCCGCAGTTACGTTAAGGGGTCTAACAAGTACTTAGCCAGTAGGAAATTTAAATTCATGCGATTAATTCAGTTTAATTCAATCCTTAACTGTACTCAAGAATGTTGGGGAAAAATTCAAGTAGCATTTATTTACCTTTAAGGTTCAACACCCCTGTAAAAGCCTAAAAAAAAATAAATATTTTTTCGTTGGAAGAAAAGGTAGAACAATAATCAAAAAAAAGAAAAAAAATTATTTCTGAAAGCCATTCTCGAGAAGCATCATCAATTTAAGAGGCACTATTGCCGGCACGTAATGTAGCAAATACGTCTTTAAAAAAAAGCAATGTTTAGCGGGTAGATAGCACGCATGAGCTAACGTTCGCTGGACAGTTTTTTCAATGCCTCCTCGAGCGCCGTTGCTGAAAAAATGCTTTAATTCGTACGGCATACAATTTCTGCTGACATGAAATTTAAATTGTAACAACTCCTTAATCGAGGAGCGTTTGATGAACTTACGAATTTTTCTTTGGTTTGACGTTGCTCTCTACCGGGCATAGCTTTAATGAGATATCTGTCCACTTCAATGTTATAAAATGGTGGGAATCAATCTTAGCGCATTCTCAACTCAAACACACTTTTATTGCAAAGGGGCAGACGGACAGATAAGTTTAGGTCCTTTCAGAAAGTGATTCAGAATCGATCGGCATAATAAAAATTGGATCAATTTCAAATTCTTAATAAGAGGAGCCAGTCAGAAGTGTACTTCAGTGTATTCAAAGTCGTGGTAAACATTCGAACCATATTTGCGTTCAACACTTTTTTCTTTCTTTACCAGTCACCGAATGATGAGAGGTTTATTCATTTTCGATGCTTCAGAGAACCCACATCGTCGACATATTCTTGATTAGCATAAAATTCTAAATCGATTCAAGCATATCTGTCTGTCTGGTTCACGGTCCGTCCGTCAGTCATATCTGTTGTAAGCATTCTCTTGGCTGCAAAAATGATGCCATCGACTTAACATTCGGCACAAACGTTGAAAATTTTTTTACGCAGGTAGATATTGAATAGTGGCCAAATCGAATGAAGGACACGCTCACAGTAACACTGACTAAAAACTGAGAACACGTCCGTTTTTCAAAAGGAATAAAAAATTGGCTTTTTGCTCATTAGTCATAAACTACTGCAGATATATATGCAAAAATTTGAACGTATATTATACGTTTATAAGGCGGAGAAGTAAGCTTTAACACCTCCTTAGTATATGAATCCTTGGCCAGCTTCAAATTTGCAATGCACCTATGTCCGTCTTTTCGCGTGTCCGTCTGAGTGATTGTGTATCCGTGGTTGACATTCCCCCATTAGCGAAAATTAAGATATCGCCTATCAATTTGCAAAAGAATTTGGCACTGCCCCGAACTTTTCAAAGGACACGCCTACAACGCCCACTCGTCTATACGACAAAAACTTTTATTTTGAAAATGGAAAAAATCAGCCTCGCCTACTCTTCTTTCAGTTTTTATTGTCTTTTCAGGATAACGGTGATGGTCATAAAAGATTCGGTCATGATCGAATATCATTTTCTTACATGTTTTCTCTTTTTTTTGTATATGAACAGCAACTCAGGTGAAGCCCCTTATATGCGTGAGCACTATCAGGTGATCAGGAACAGTTGAAGATAGAGATTGACGGAAGGATGGAATAGTGCGCGTGTATGTTTGGCTTAAGAGTGGAAACAACAGGCACAGTGGGAAAGACCGCTGCTGGAAGATTGTTTAAGAGGCGAGGAGTATGACTAAGGAACGACGAGTCACGATATTGCATCACACGATATGCAGGAGATCTCAGGACGATTGAGTGGGAACTCTAAGAAAGCCTTGTGACACTGTTAAAGGGCTTAATTGATGCACATGTCTCTTTTGTTTCTGCAGACAACTTGCCCTGTACCTATACATAAATATCCACAGCCCACATAATATTGATGCGCGACGATATCGAGACTTTTGGGCATACTTTCATCGCTCATGAACATCTAAAGACATTGAGTTGCATTTTCCCTTTTTAGCTTTTTTAAAAGGCATCACTCTTATTGATAAATCTTTTATTTAATCTGATGAGTAATCGAGCGTCCTTCATAGGCACATACAGTTTTTTTGCTTGTTACATTAAAACCAGATGACATTTGTTTTAAGAGAGATGTTCGCTTGTAAGAGCAAAAACATATCAGTGATTTTTTTTATGATTTATAATAATTACAAGTGAAATTTTGGATAATGGACACCTGGCGTTTTCCTGAAGACTTGCACGATGATGTATCCATAACGTTTTAATGAAACTTTTAATTTAAAAGTTTAAAAGTTATCAATCGAACGCAAAAAGATCTCCAGCATCTCCAGCAATGACTTATGGCAACTTCAAAGAACATTACAGCAATATACACCGAAACAATGTGTCATTATTTATGACGCATATTCAGGTACATCTGAATATTTGCATCGGATGACGTTTTAATTAATTGAACAAAAAGAATATGCGAGCAATTAAAGAAAAGGCAAAACTGTAAGATTGAAACGAATCTCTTTTGCCGGATATGGTTATCATTTAAAGAACAAAGAATTGAACATCTTGCATATCGCATTTCCTGGAAATAAAAATTCTCAATTCTTCTTATTACAAAGAAAAAAAAAAAATAGAATAAAATAAATAAATAAATAAGCAATAAATTTAATTAATGGACTGAATTTAATTTTTTTTAATTTTTTTTTTTTTTTTTCTACATTTAAGATTTTTATGAAAATTGTGGCGATCTCTAACGACAGTTAATCAGCATAGATTTGTGCCATGGATTAAAAAAACAAACCTTTCGGCACTTTTTGCAACATATATGATCGGTTCATATCAAAAATGATTTAAATTTATTTCTCAAAAGAAAATTTTCAATTCGAAAGTTACCCCTGTCTGTCTGTAAAAAAAAAAAAGCTTCACATTTCTTTTAGTAAAAATAAATTTTCCAAAAAATTTATCGTATAGCATGCTTAAGCTGGTGGTCGAAACAGTAGGAACTGTTTAAAAATTTTATCCGGGTATCAATCTCCCCGCGCATCTATAAGGGATTTTGATATTTTTTCCATAATTTTGGATTTCATTTTTTATATCGATATCTACTGAAGAGTAAAAGTTTATGCAAACCAAAATGTCGTGGTGTACTGTTTTCTCCCATTCTTGTGATAGCTTTTGTAATCTGATCGTAGCCGGGCCTTTAAACTAAAAAGAGTTTTTTGCATTAACATTTGCAAACTCGTGAAAGTTCAAAGAGGAAATAAATGTTTAAACGTACATCGACTCGAAATCTTATACTAATCAAGAATGAATACACTTTATGGAATCTCTCTCTCTCTCTCTCTCTCTCTCTCTCTCTATTTTATATATTTTATTCTTATAACGAACAGGACGATAAAATTTATATGACCACACAATGACAAAACTTTTTGGCTATCCGTCCTTACCAAATATATAATAAATGCCAGAAATGCATTTGTATGTGTGATTGTAAAGTCGTATCACTTAAAAGGCAGGCAAAGAAACATCTATATATGCATATATCTGAATATTTACATGAAAGATACGTACGACGATATTGATCAAATTGAAAAAATTTATGTTGACACAAGTGTGCATTTCGGTGAATAAAAGCAACAAATTAATAATTAAATGAGAAACCTACATGAAACGCATTATTAATTTCTTCATTTTTCTTATATGTGTGTATATGAACATCATCAAAGGACTGGATACGTATTCATTTTATCATAAAATTTGCGATAGAGAATTTATAAAGTAAGTCTTCATTACACAGACTTACACACTGTTTCGATCAAAACAATTGTCCATCTGTCCATATGTTTTTATTCGAATTGTGCAATTTTTCTAAAGCTTTGCCCACAAGTCTCGCCTGTGTGCACACAATAAAGTAATAGAAAAATTTGTGTAAGGCCTTCTTCCCATATAAAACAAGTTAAAGCCTTATAGTTAAGTAACACCATAGTTGGCCATATTAAAAAAAAAAAGACAAGCCTTACAATAAATTCTATACATTACTTTGGACCGTTATGCAGGAGAGCAGTGGATCCAGTCTATTTTCAACAATATGTGATGAAGACATTGGTGGCATGGACATAGAGGAAAAATTGAAAGTCGAAAAAAAAAAAATATATTGAAAGCTTAGTAGCCGATTAAGTAGGAGCACATTTGCACTCTAAAACTTTGCTTACTTCTAATTAGTCAGGGTACAGAGCTGAAGAGAGCTGTAACACTGGAGTGCTGAACGTTCGGGAAGACATCTACCCGGAGTATGAGCAATGAAAGCGAAACCTCGATCTACGTCTCTAGAAATCGAATTTTTGTCGTTGTATGTTGAGTTTTGTATTTTTATGACAAACTTCACTTTGCTTTACTTCCCCCCAACTATTTTTCTATTAACTCTGTGATGGCATGGAATTATTTCCCAGCAAATCAAGTTAAGTCAAGTCAATTATTAACTTGCGCACGTTTACAATTGAAGTTAAGGCGTTCTATAACACTCGTATCAAGGCGTGATCATTTACTACACTATAACTATATCATACACTATATAAAAATAACCTACAGTCCATGAATCGAATCAAAGTGGAAGATGGAAGTTTTTATCTTTTCGTATGTGTTGCCAGCTCTTTCTTATTGATTTGTTATATTGAAAGCAATTGTGTCAAGATAATCAGTTAGTCGTTAAAGCGAGAGTCAGAAACTTTTAATTTCATACAATATTGATTTAGCAACGTAGGAGTAGCAATCCAGTGAAATAAAATTATTTCCAGACATTGTACAGTAAGGGACACTTATTGTAATTTTAATTTAGTCCTATTTTTAGGAAGAAAAAGCCTTCACCTTAATCCATGCTTGGATGGATGGATATAAAAATCGATGGAAACTTATAATTGGCACAAACGAGGAGCCCATAATTAAGCCATCGAGGTTTTAGAACAGATTCCTTAAAATGAAATGTGCAAGCCATTGATTGTTATTAAAGAACACTCTGTTGAAACCATACATCTGTACCACGTGTACTACATACATATTTGTATAGCTTGAGAACTGTTCGAATTTGTGGTCAAAAGATAAGGGCGACTTGATTGGAGTTTGTGCAAACTCCTTCCCACATAACATTTACCGATTTCTAATGGCAGTCAAAGGCGTAGAGTATTAACAAGTGAACATAAATCTAGGTAACAATATATGTTTAACTCCTACAAACTTTATTCTAACTCACTGAGATCCGAATCAGCAAGTACCGACAGTTCCCGGCAATCCCTTTTCTTATCACGTCAGCGCGAATGATGCTAAATAATATTTCCCCGCTTTCTGCTTTCGTTATATTTCGGGCAATAGTTTTCTTTGCATTGCCTAGATGGAACTGCACTTAAAGCAGCCAGCCTCTTGATCGTCAATACACAACAAATTTTAGACATAAATTTTCGTAAGACTAGTCCGCAATTTGGCATACCCTCTACGGGTATATATTAAATATTAATTAAAAATAAATTTAATATTAAATAGGAATTTAATTATGATTATAGCTAATAAGATTTGCATGATTCTCAATGAACCGCATGATCAGCAATTGAACACTCCTTTCAGTTTAGCGTGTAATAAACTGGAAAAAGAAAAATCAATTGTTTTATAATTAAATAAAATCCAGGTGTCGAGGCACCGCTGGCATATACCTTCTTATGCCAAAAAGTATTGGTGTGATCATCTTTGTACGCGGACGTTGCCACAGTCGCCCAAATAAAGATAGGAAGCTCGAATCGGGAGCAAACATTTGTTTGTCGGGTATAAAGGCAAACTTATGAAATAGGCATAACCTGTTCACACACACGCCCAATCGCAATCTTTCCTATTCTAATTTAGTTTAACAACATTGTCAGTGGCTTATAAACTGCACAACTACCCAAGAAGATTATTTAACTTAGCGCTTGGTAGCAAACACATCCCTCCATCCAGAATTACAATATACATAAACTATTTTTTGGCTAAAGGTTTTATTAATGTCTCTTGCCAATCAATTTTTTTCATAATCCCACACAGAGTCATCTCTCCTTTGTCAATCAAAAAAAAGAAAGTAATCGGATCAATTTTAGATTTCTCTATTAAACCTAATCTTGTCATTGTCAAAATAAGATCCCCATTGGAATGAATTTAAAGTACAGCAGCGGAAAAGCTCTTCATTTTATTTAGCCAATGAAAGCGAATAGAACTGGTTCTGCATGATTTATTAAACAGCATTTAACACCTTCACATTAGCTAATACTTGTTCGATATTTGTGTTAAGTTGACTGAAGCATCGCGTCAGTGTTTCAATTTTTATATTCATAAGTAAATAACTTAAATATAACTTGAACCATTCTCTATGAGATTAATAAAATGAATTTGCTTTGATGGCATGCCAGGTCAATAGGGCTGTAGTAGTGCGTCTGCTTCGCGCAAATTCCTTTCAATCATTTCTACGATTTGCGTGTAGAAGCGAAATTTTGAAAAATAATAAGCAGCACATGCGCAAATAAACAGCCAGGCAAGGATTAATATGTAATCGGTTTGATGCTCTACGTTGAAAGGTAAAGGTGTTAATGCGAAAAATTTGGGAAATTCGCTAGGTTTGAGACCAGTATGTCGCGTAACGAATGTGTCAAATCTTACGTCGGCGCGATACTTCACTATAGGTCGTCCTTGATGAAATAGCAGTAATGTTGGTAAGCCCACAATTTGAAATTCGGTATTGAAATTTGGAAATTTGTACGCATCTATAGCAGCAACTGGCAAAGTCTTGAATGCATGTGGCAATGCATTAACACTTAGTGCTAAGACCGTGCAAGCTAGGCACGTGGGCGTATAGAAATACACTAATACACAACTGCCCGGTTCATAGGGTTTTGTATTGTTCTCAATGGGTTTAAGTAAATCCAAAATTTCTTCTACACTGCCCATCATACGCAATTTATTGAAACCCTTTTCAATAAGCGGATGTTCAGTCAAACATTTAACCATTATTGGAGGCTTTCGCACACCCTCGGCAGCTGTCACTACTGGTAGTAAATGTAGAATAAATTCATCGTCAACATAACACATACGAATACTTTCGAAGGATATAAGCGCCATGAAGTTGCGTTGACATGACCCTCTTGATATGCCTAACTCATCCAGCGTCATGTATTCTGCTCGTTTCACAGCTTTATTCACATTATTTCCAACATCTTTAAAAATAAACTCAAAAAATAATTCATAAAAACTGAATCGACCAGCAGCCGAAGCTTGTACACTAATTACAATTAACAATAGGACCACCGAAATTTTTTCCATAATCGCAACGGACAAATTGATTGATTACTAATATATATTTTCATGTCATGAGAATTATTTCTCTTTTTCTTTTTCTTCTTCTTCTTCTTTGTCTATTAATCAGCAAATTAACAACCGAAAATTCGCTGTGATGTGTAAAAAATGCCCAATGTGAACACAGAGTTCTTTGTTCGGGCTTTAGTAGAGTTGGAGTTAGTTGGATTTAGTAGTATGTATGTATGTATTATTATTTGTTTGGCTTAGTGATTATTTGATTAAAGTAAAATAAAGCGCGCAGTGAATTCCGATGTGTAAGATGTAATGAGTATAAAAAGTTATATGAAGGAATTGATGGATGTGAGAGCAAAAATGTGTAAAAGCGAGCGAACACTTATATGTCTTGATGACATGATTTAAAACAAAAGAAAAGAATGCGACGAAAGCTTTTAAATTGCTTGAACGTACTATGTCAAGAATGCTGCGGTCACGAAAACCGCATATACTCAACTTGCGAAGTGTGGAATGACGAATAGAAGTACCAACATTCGGACAGACAAATAAGATATGATCAGGATTTGTTCACTGTAAGAATCTTGTCTATTTATTTGAAGCAATAATAAATGTCGATTTTGAAGTAAAGACCTGTTTTGATACCTACCTCGAAGATAGCGAAGAAAAAGGGAAAATGTTTTATGACAAGTTTACGTATGAACATTACGATCAAATTATTTGTTTGCATTCATTTGGCAGCGATGCCATCTTGTCAGGCAATTTATTTTCGCTTCGAATTGCTGCAATACATAAACATGGTTTCCTGGCAGCCTAGACCCATCGGGGATAGATATAGATATTTAAGGAAGAACAGCACAGTGCTGCAGCCTAGAAAAAAAGATTTATGGAAAAGCAGCTGAATACTAACAATGGAGGAGGTTCTTAAGCATACCATTAAGTAATGGAGAGAACATTTATTTTTGAAAAGTATTAAAAATTAGCAACACCGTAACCATTCTCTGCGGACATCTTCCGTTCAAGGGGTTCTGGACCAAATTTGAATTAAAAAAAAAAACCTTTTAACCTACATTCCTATTCCTCTAGGAAAAGACGCAGGAATTTTTGAAAATATTGCTTTTGTGCAATTGGCAAGTGCTTGAGTGAAAAACTGCAATTTCCGACCAAAAAAGTCATTTGTTTATCAATGAAAAATGTTCAGATAGACTTATCGGAAAAATCGTATTTTACTAGAGAATAATATGATTTTGAAGATAGAGTAAAAAATTTTAAAGACAAAGACGAAAATTGTTTGAGTTATGCTGCTTGCGGGTTTCAAATACTACGTCTCGTGATAAACGCGTTTAAAGTTTTCACATATATTATGCACATGTTTTTTTATTATTATCTTCCGGGCCAGAAAACTGACCTTTCAAGTTGAAATGTTCCTTTTCGATCTCTTCTCTCGACGATTTTCGAGCTCGCAGATAGCCCAACCCAAAGTTTTCATTTCTTGGCAGAGACATTGAAAGCTTTCAATTCGCTCTCAGATTCGTAAGCGCATAAGGGCTGTCTGGGCGAAGGTACATTGAAGTGCTTTTGTTTGGAAACGGTTTTAAATGAATTTAAATACCTTGTGAAGAGATCTGTTAGCGAATTAGAGATGCTAGAAATCAACAGGTAAAACATAAGCCTGTAACTTGCAGCAGCTAGTTGTAGTACGCTGGTGATCTTCGCCGGAAAAAGCAAAATATTTCAATGAAAAATTTTGATGCGGATAACGAATTTCTTTTCACACATCTATTAAGCAAAAAAAAAAAAAAACAAATAAATAAATAAATTTTGATTTTTTAAAAAAAACTTATACTATCTACGTTCTATCCGCTTAATGCTTTCGACAATAGCCACGTTTGAAACATAGAATACGTAAGCATATAATTTATGAGCCTGTATAGTAAATTGCAAAAAGCAATATATGTAAACGATTGACTTTACATTTTGAAATATATAATATATTTATCCACTTATCGCGAACTTTTCCTGTTTATTGATCTGACATATATATATATGTATATATATATATATATATATATACCTCATGAACTGTGATTATATTTTTATTGTACGTATGTAAATCACTTAAAATTAATTCACTTAATTACAGAATAATTAATTATTTAAATGCCGACAGACGTTATTCATTAGTACAATACTTTTGACATTACAATTCATTTGAATCAGCATAACTCATAAAATGTACGAAAACCGCGCAAAACGCGTAAAATGACGCTCTCTAACTCAACGGAGACAACCAAACAAAAATCACTTACAACCACAACCATTACAAAACAGCAGTTTAGTTAGGTTAATGTATTCTATTACAAATATACATATTCGTAGATATTGATGATGGCATAGCAGCGGTTAATAGAATGAAACCGAAATCTTCCTTTTTTGTATGGGTTCCCCCATCCCACGCCACTCTCATGAATAAAGCTTTCACTAATGTTAGCTGAGAAGACATATAATTGATAAGAGAAATTAACGACTTTAGATGAACACACTCGCCTCGCTACATACAAATGTGTGTTAATGAAATAAGTACACTTTCGAATTGAGTGTATTTTAAGTAAAGAAGTAATCGAAAAAGAAAATGTAGAAAACGATACAAACACTTGAAATACGTTCCATCATTATCATCATCATCATCATTATCATCGTGATTATCGTCATCAGTAGTATAGTATTATAGTCATCACGGCACTCGTTCATGTTGGGTATATGTATGTGTTAGTCGATATTGTTAAATTGGTTATGTCAACAATGCCGGAAATTGAAACGCAGATGACAATTCATTTCATCAGCACTTTCTCAATGTGTACGTGGTAAGTGGTATGTGTATGTGTATGTGTGTGTGTGACCGACCATTTCCACTTCGGCTTGTGTATGTTATAATCAAATGAACATTCTTACATTTTACACATGCATACATTTATGCATACACATACGTGCGTGCACATACATTGATATATAAATGTCTATAACAATCAATTTTCTTCACTTTTGAAATTGTTGGACAATCGAAAGCATAAAGACACACGCAAACACACAACTAACAAAATTTTATGACAAAATCAATACAATTCAATGTAATTTCGTATGATGCTGTTGTTTTTCATGTCAGCATAACAGTTAAATGCTAAAATCAACACTCAACCATTGACACAACTCTACATACGTATATATATATATATGCGATATATATACGACGATACATCTTTACATAGATACTTGCTTGTACTTAAACGAAACAAACACAATTACAATGAACTTGATTACTTATCAAGAAAATTTGCGAAAATATCTGTCTGTCATTACGTTTTTGTGCGATAGTACGACTAGTTAATAATGTTAAGTACGCATTGGCTGTATGTCTGTTGAAATATGCTTTTATTGAAATTTCAAAATCAAATTCAATCAATAATCATCATCCGAAACATAAATACAAGTTTCGTTTGTCTCATTGAATGAATCAAGATGTTTACATCTTAGTAGCCATAATCGAGGTTTAAAAAATAATTTTCATTAAATCTTACATTCAACTTTAATTATTACCTCGTCTGTAAGATCGTTAAAGAAATTCAAAAGTTTGCGGCATTTACTTTATGTAGTTCTTCTTCTGGTCTTCAGAGACAAATTTAATCCATTTTCAAATTTGTGCATGTAAATGTCAACCCTAACCGCAAATAGTTTGAAAATACTCCACTCACTTATGAAAATTCTGCGCATAATTAAAAGATTATTCTGTTTGTTTATATATTAAATTTATTTATATATCTAAACAAGAAATATATATATATATATATATATATATATCATATTATATACGAGCCATATAGCCATTGGAAAGGTTTTGGAGCCCTCTAATAATTATTGAGCCGTTACTCACAAAAAAAAAAAAAAGCCTGGTTGTCAACCTTCAATCTGTGACCGACACAAATCCAAATTGCTGAGTGATTGTCTGGAACGTTATCTTTCCGATATATTTATTTTTGATAAACATAAGCTGGAGCTTTGCAGAAATGCCGAACAATGAATGACTCAATTACCGTCTGTCATTGACAATAATTTCATTAAAAATGTTTTTTTTTTCGAGCAGCGTATACACAGAGCACTCTAGGAGAAATCTATTCATTAATTTAATCGGTTTTGTTCGTTAGCTCATGTTCCTGGCACGACCCGATTCATCAAAGATAAAGTTTTTAATACGCTCATAAAGTTGAAGAAGTTTGCATTAACCATTTATTTAGAGGAAACCGATTGAAACGCGTATGTCTACGTACGAGATTGTGGGGACACTTGTACCAGAGGGGGATCGCTATCAAAGCGAAAAATAATTCTACAGCGTAGGTGTAACGCAATAAACATTTTGTAGTTTTCCCAAGGTCATGGAAAATTGTGAACCGCTTTAGCCAAGCATGGCCTAAGCATAATATGAATTAAAACAACTGAGAAGAAATAGTGAATAGAAGTGGTCGCTTAGATCGCTCCAAGCCTGACTTTAGTTGTCTAATAAATATTGTACTAAAATCTCTTTCCTGTTTATCAGTTCTCATACGTTCACAATTGTGTTCATGTGTTCGAATGCTTAAAGTGTTTTTCATGTTTGCCTAGCGCACACATACATATATACAACAAGAAAATTATATCTCATAAAGAAAATTTTCGTTTAAGTACAAAACATTTTTCGAACTTTATATAATTATTCTTTTAAAATAGATGAGCATTTCATTTCATTTCTTTGTGATGTTCTACGCCCGAGAAAACTTATCTCAAATAATAAATTTCTACTTATGGCGAATATAAAGTTTAAAAATTTTTTAAATAATCTTAAAAAAGAGCATATATGCAAACATGTGAAGTCTTTAAAAGTGAAGTCAACATAAAAATCAAATGTGTTTTTAAAAACTTTTAGATTTCATAAAAACTAAAAAAGAATAACAAACAAACAAAAAAAAAGAAAAAAAAAAAGCCTGCTCTTCTGTTACTACCCATCTGTGCTACATAGCCGTTGAAATCTATTAAAACTAAAAATACATAAAAAAAACATTTTCTGTTTTTTTTTTTTTTATAAGGAAAAGTTTACCTTTAAAGCAACGTACGTACGTCTTTGGAAAGCGCATAATAAAGACATGTAGTGCCATGCAGTGAAGATAAACTTGGAGTTTAAAAAGTGTTTGCACGATATTGGTTTGGCTTAAGAAATTTGCTACTCTTCGTTTAGCCTTCCGGTACACAAGAACATTTTCAAATTTAAAAACCTCTCATACCCATCTACCACTGATCGGTTAATACTTTTATGGTACTTTTAATGGCAAAGGCAATACGAACCACCCATTATCTTAATCTGCCACTTATAGGACTATTCGCACTTGCAACAAACTTAGTTTAACTGATTACATTAGCGCTAACAATGCTTGCAAAAAATTCGAATCAATTATAATGCATACGTGTCGTCAATTATAAGTCGTCATTTCCCTTAACGTTATGGGAATGCATAAAACGGGTAGTTTAGAGCGCGTATTGCGGCAAAAGCAAACGAAAAGAAACGGATTTCAAATGGATTTGCAATATGCGCGACTAGCTTTAGCGAAAATTAATTCATTCGTTATATCGACCTACGATATAAATTTTCAAGTACCCTATATACGCTTCATAAGTGATTGCACTAACATCGCTTTATTTATACAATACTTGTTTGGAGCTTTGCAAGTTCGGACGAAACGTTGGTCGTTTTGAATTCGAAATTGATTTGACTTGGAAATTGTATGAAGAAAAACTTTTGTGCCGAAAAAAGCGACATAGTCGCAAAGCCATAGTTTCAAAAAAAAACAAAAAAAATATATTAAGAGACCTTTAGCGGTTATTCTAAGTCAAGTTCTTCCATTTGACGAGATTAGTTATTTGATAGATTTCCGTCTTTCTGCCTGGCAATACCTTAATTAATACCCAATCTGACTAGATCTTGTGCCATTTTCATACCTTCGGCAATTGATCACATGTGATTATTTACCGTCACTTAAACCAATGCGTCTTTTGCTTCGAGACTCTCAATCTCTTCTGGGAAAAAGTTTCGAAGAATTACAACAATTTGATGAAAACGCGAAAAGTTTCACATGCGAACACCATTGTTAGTAGTTTGTCGCAGCGGAAGAAATTAATATAATAAACTTGATCCAGATTTAAAATATTTTTAAGGCAAAGGCGAAGTATTGAATCTATGTATTCAAAATTCATTTAAAGTGGTCTGACCTTTTCATATGAAACGTATACATGGGGTTAAGATGCTTTTTAAAAATTTCTGCGTTTATTTATGTCTCAAAAACGTCTCTTCTTCTCAACAGTCAGTCGAAAACTCAGGTTCATATGCAAAACTTTAATCGACCGTGGACAAAATCTTACCAGCTCGATAAAACTTGTAATCGTCTCCATCACAAGCAAACCATATTCACTCAATTATTTCCTTTACATATATTCTTCCAAGCTTCTAAGAACCGTAAACGAACTTTCTTTTAATCAGATTGGGTTTATCTTGTTGTTCTTTCTTTTTTTTTTTTAAATGACGTGAAATGACATATTGGTCTTCTTCCTGTGAAGAAACGAAATCTGTTTGCATGCTAAAGAAAATGCTTTCATATTATGACATGTCCAGCGTCTTCGGGAAAAGGTATTTGCAGCGCAAAGGATTTTTCTTGAATAGAGATCGTCTCCGACAAGTTTTATATTAGAATACTATCTATTTTTGAGCTGATGGACAAATAATTGGTCTTAAATGTTTTAAAGCTCGCGATTGTGGGAATTTTTCACTGAAATTGGAACGTGCTTTTCTTTTAACTCGATCGATAAAAACTACAATATCATTGGTGGGAAGTGGTGAATGCATGGGTTTTTCTCTTTCAAAACAACTTTTAAGGCAAACATTTTGCATGTTGGAGAAGGAGGCAAGGAAGTATTATACATCGGCAGAATCTGGAAGCTTTAGCTAGACAAAACTGTATAGGGAAGGAGTTCGGTAAGTAATCAACGGAGTTATTTTATTCATTTCTGATTTATATTCTTTTGTTTAAGTCGGTGTACTCTCATGTGTCAGTTATGCTTATGAAAGCTTATGACTCATGCGGGCGAACGTGTTTCTAGTTGCAATAACAGATTGTAATATATTCGTTGAATCCACAGTTTCAACAAAAAGCATTCATAATGGAAGGAATATTCGCTCTACACATGCATCTAGAACTACTTCATTTCTTTTGTTCGTGTCTTTTTTTTTTTTTTTTTTTTTTTTTGTTCGGTTTAATGCAACTAATATATGAAAGAGTAGAAAAGTTTTAAATAAATGTCTTGCTTTCGGAATATTTTCCTCTTTTTTTTTTTTCATTTTATATAATTTTTTTTAATTTTCTACATTAATCCCTCTACTAATGGTGTTGTTCTTTATTGTTGTTATTTCTCCTGTATACACAACACAACACAACATAGCACAGCATAACACAACACAACCACCAAATTATAAACGAGTACGAACTGCATAGTACGTACATTCTTAATAGGGCATATTGATGCTACTATTTTAGTGTACTGTTGCTGATGATTTTTGTTTCTGTTTTTTTTGTTTTTTTATGTAATGTTCAATATTATGCTGTTGATGATGACGCTTTCCATTCAATTTCATTTTGCTTGCTTTTCAAATTCACAACAAGAATAAAAGATAACAACAACAATAATAATAATAACAGTAGCAGTAGCAGCAGCAGTAGCAGTAGCAGCAGCAGCAGCAGCAGCAGCAGCAGCAGCAGCAGCAGCAGTAGTAGCAGTAGTCGCTATCACAATACAATACACAAAATTTCGCTTTGTCTTCGTATCGATGTTTTTTGTTATTGTTTTGTTTTTCTTTTCTTCTTTTTATTATTATTATTTTTTACATTCCAAGCGAACTTCATTTCGTTTTTAAGCAAATAAACGTAGGTGTGCACGCGTTTGTGCTATGTACGCTTTTTGTTTTGTGTCTTTATTCTCAGACACAAGAAAGCACAGAACAATATACACATTTTTGCTTTTCTTTTCTTCCGTTTTATTGACATAATGTCCTTTGAGAAAGAGAATGTTCAACAAGACACAAAAGTTTATGTACGAAACAAGTTTCTCGTTTTCTGTGCCATTCTCTTTTTTTTTTGTTCTTTTTCTTTTTCTTTTTCTTGTTCTTGTTCCTCTTTTTGTTTTTCAGAGTTTAAAAAACAACACAAGAAATATGTATCATTGCATTGTTTTTCGAAAAAATGTTCTGACATTAATTGGTCGTCTTGGTCATATGTTGACAGCAACTGTCATTAAAGTTGTGTTGTCTTCTGTAATGTTGTGTTGTGTTGTGTTGCGTTGCGTTGTGCGTTGTCTTGTGCTGCTTTGTTTTCCCTATATCCTCTATAGTTTTGCTACCTATGTATGTATATACATACATATGGAGGCTGTTAGTTGCATACCAATTGCTTTTCGTAGTAAAAATGAATTGTTGTGTTCGCGTGTATATCTCCACACAATCATACGCACATCTCGGCAATATTTGGTTTTTGCTTTGATACAATCATACGCATATATAGGCAATATTTGGTTTTTCCTTTGAATGCCAACAAAAGACAAAGCATAGTTAATGGCAGCAAAAGATATTTAAAGAAAATTTTCAATTCTTACGAATACAAGAAAGATATTGTGAAAAGTAAGAAAAAAAAAAGAAAAGAAAATTATAAACTTGTTCATAATCTTCTTATGGCAATTCTTGTACTCTTAAGCAAACACCCTAGCGGCCTTGAACTGATTTTAGGGTTTTATTGCTTTAATTTAAATATTTAGACTTTTGCATTGAATCCTTCATACAATTTCCATTTTGTAAGCACTCAACTATAAGCTGCGTTGTGGGTTCAAAGCGCTTTCGCCATAAGCCGCTTTGTACGAAGCAAATGACCTGTGAGTATTTGTCCAACAACTTAGGAAGGGAAAAGAAGATTATAAAAGTTTACCGCAATGTTCTCCGATTAACATCTTTAAGAGATCGTTCAATAAAAAAATGACATGCAACACCAACAACAACAACAACCAAATCCTCAAAGGAAAAAGTAAATAAATTGAAGTAAGCCATTTTTATTTATATCGTGTTATAAACCGTTTAAAGTATATGAAGAAGTAAACAAGGAAAAATTGACGGAGATGCTAATCCGTGGCAAACGAATTGTTATATAAATCCTGTAAGAGGCTTTCAATTCATTTAAAAATTCATTCTCTTGTCTATCTCAATATATATCGATCTCGACAATTTGAGCAAAACATTCTATGAGACCATACATACGAGTTCACCTCTCTTGTTTATGACTATGTTTAATTTAGCTTCACGCAAGGCCTTTGCATTTGTCGACGATATAAAAGTTTCATTCATTCCACGGACTTCCCAAAGAAACATTGACTGTCACTTTGATTAATCTTGGGGTGAACTGCACCAACTACTTCATATACATTTAAACTTATCCCTTAAGACAGATGCCACTAATATTGATATTCTTAACAGTTTGCAATGTCTGGATGTGATTATTGATGATAAGTTGTGCTATGATTCGCATCTAAACTGTCTTAGTTCTCGCATTAATTTTTTGCTTAGGAATTTCTACTTCTTAAATGCCTATATGGTCAGGGAAATTAAAATTAGACCAGTGGAAGACTTAATTATGCTTCTGATAGCGTACGTCTTCGATTACTGTTTAACTCAATTAATTGGAGAGACATGACCAGATTTCTCATCTTAGGTAGTGCATTTTCTAGGTTGTCTTCCTTCTTTAACTCTATTAAAGTACCTTTTCTGCTCACGTTTTATAAGATTATTTAGTGAGTTAAGGGCCGAAGCTCTTTGTTCAACAACTTTTCCTTCAGTTGATTTGGCCGTAATGACCAGTTTCGGATTCCACGAATCACGTATATAGTGTGCAGGTCACATCAGATAAGATCTACGACAGCCTACAATTCTTTGCCGAGTCATGTACGACATTTCGCTTGTTCTTATTTCACGTACAAGCATAAGATGGTAAGTTTTCTTCGCACCAAGCACTGTCCTTGCTATTTTTGCTTTGCTTCTTTTTGTTTTGGAAGCTCTTATATATGCATTCGGCTCTCTCTCTCTCTATCTCTCTCTCTATCTCTCTCTCTCTCTCTCTCTCTTTGTTTTCGTATTAAATCTCTACCCAATATACTTCTGCTATTGCCCTTTATTTTCGTGTGACATCTAGTGAACAGATATTGTAATCTCACCATAAAAGGACTTTGGAATACGACTTCAATATTATAAATGTGTTAATTAAAATAAAATAAATAAATAAATAAATTCTACATTCATTTACTGTGGAATACACTGATTTGCAAATCAATAAAAGTAGTTACTTGACCCATCTACAGAACCATGCTATGAATAATTCTAATAAACAAATAATAAAACACTTTTACAAGATTCCTATTCATTGTAACGTATGGTAGAACAAAACTTCGTCGAAATTATAACTTTCTTAGACTCCGATAATTATGAGAATCGAAAAACGTGTCCATGCGAAAACCAACGTTAGCCGTATGCGTTATGTGAGACCGGTGTACATGCATTGCATAAAACGGTCTTCTATTATATGTTTCTTGGTAGGAAAGCAAAAAAATAATAAAAATAAAAAAAAAAATAAATAAATAAAAAAGAAACAGATCTTTAAGTTTCCATTTTGTATATAATAATTTTTAAATTCTCTTTAAAAAAGAAAAAAAAAAAAGCTAATTGACTTAAGTTGTTTAACATACAGCTTATGGTTGTGTGAGCATTCTTTGAAGATTTTTCTTAATCATAAATGTTTACTTTACACAGCATCCAGGCTATTCTTTGAATATAGGATAACAAAAACAAATAATAAAAGAAAAAAAAAAAAAAAGTAATAATAATGTCAATAGAAAATAAAATAGATTAGAATGGAATGATAAGTGTATACAATAGAAAAAATTTATCTACACATCTGTATGTAAATGTACTGTAAGCAATATAAATAAATAAAAAAAAATAAAAAATAAAAACAAAAGGAACAAAAATTGAAACCACATAACAAAGAGTCCGATATTAAATCAAGATAAGCCATTCACATGTAAACACCATGGACAAGTTAACTTCATTACAAGGTCCAATAATATAGAAACAACTTATTGTTCAAACATTTACATTTAGTTGCTTACATAATAAAAATAGTGTTTAAACATGATCTTGATTTTGTTTTTCCCCCAACGCAACTTTGATTCCGAAGATTACCTTTAATGGCGTCTATTGAGATTATAAAAGAAATCTTTTGAAAAAAAGACAAAACAAAAAGTTTCGTTACTAACAACCAAACCATTTAGGACATTTAAAAGCAAATCAGAGAAGATTACGTAAGGAGATATGAAAGTAATGAGCTTCTTGTTTCAGTCGAAATTGAGAATAAATTAATGTTTTTTTTTTTTTTTCGTTTTATTAACCCATTTGTGCAACTATTTTCCGCGATTTTCGGATCTCGTTAGAAAGTCACTTAGCAGAATTCTGAATCTACGGGATGTAGTGCAATGGTCTCGTTACTTTTGGAGAATGTGACAGAAACACGCTGCCTGGCTTTCTCATCTCAGGCTCTTTTCCGAATTCGCAATCTTTACAGTTGTCATGTTGTCCCATGATCTTAGCCTTTGGCAGTAGCTAATAAGACGCTTTAGCCATAATGTCCCTGGAGTTTGGTTCAAATTTCTTAAGCTAGTTTTCGCTTCCTGCTTGTATGGTCACATTATCTACGCCTCTATGTAGAAAAATATTTTTATTTTCACTCGCCTCTCTTAACAGTATTCGAGTAAGTTACTCACTTTACTTAAAATTACTTAATCATTGGATTAAAAACACTATTGCGAGCACATTTTATGGAAAATTCCGTGCACCATTAAGTAAATCGAACAAGTTTAATAGCCTCTTCTCGCTTGGTGCAGTAAATTTCGTCATATTTAGTTGAACGAAATAGAGAAAATTGTTTGTAATTAATTTTCACTTTTGCTTTCGGCTTTATATCCGCACCAGCTTATGATCTCAACCCAATCAAAATATATTTTGGAATCAGATCCTTCGACTTCTTCTTTCATTTGCTTATAAAGTCTAGATGCTTGCCACTATCAAAACTACTTATATGTATGGCAATTAGACTTTTGACAGGATAACGTACTTAACGTCGGAATTCTCAAAAAAAAAAGAAGCTTCTGAAGCAGCTTTCACTTATTGCTATTAAGAGTTCTGCCAATAAACACGAGCCAATAACCACCATCCTTGTCAATACTTTCACGTTTATCTCTAATCAGCATAACGATTCCTAAACCCATTTGCACGCATCCGCTAAATTAGAACCATTGTGCGCAAATATTTTCAGTAAATGAGCCCATGGCAAGCGTAGTTGCAAGACCACAGTCATTTTGTTTATTATTGGTATGTACGTTCTGTGTGCATCAGAAATATACAATGGCTTCTTCTTAGGAAAAACTAAGTTTTGTGATAAGTATTCAAATTGCATACAATGCCATCATATATGTGCTCCGCGTAACCCGCACAAGCATAATCCAATCGATCCAATCATCTTATCTATCCCCTATCTTCATGGAATATGATGGCACGTAAATGTCCAAGCTGAACTCTACACTCTACAGTACATCGCCAGTTTACTAAGGGGTAGTTATTCCCAGGGCCGGCAATATGAAAAGGGATAAGTAGAAAATTGACTAGTCATGATCTCCGATTAGAACAATAAATCAAAAATTAGTCCATACTGCCAAGGCCATTGAAGCTACACATCATACGTTAGGATTTTAAAGTGTGTTCCTTAGTCTTACTAAGAAAAACACAAACTTATTATACTAAGCTTGCGGTAACTTTGTTGTTAACAAACAATAAAAATTCCTTATAAAAGGAATTTTTTTTTTTTAAAGCAAGGAAAAGTAAACATTCGAAGACATGAGCGGTTCACAGTGCTCTTATCTTGTTTGTGTTTTGTTTTTTTTTTTTTTTTTTTCATTTGACCAGCAACCCATAGGATGGCCGGTGGGCAGGAAGAACAATAGATAATGACGTGAAGCGAAAGAGAGGATAGTGTTCTTGTATAGATTCGCTTTGGAAGAAGAAGGTTGACGATGACGAGAAAAGCCACCATCGTAAAATTAACCCCTGTGTTATCGGGTACCGTGGGGTAACACTTTTATGGTAATGTATACGTATGTATCCGTTGAACATTCCTCCGAAGAATTGCAAACTACATGAAAATTGAATTTTTTGCAATGCTTTTAAAACTGTATCGTTTTAGGTCCGTAACTTATATGAAGTTTATTTAGATTATATGTTGAGACATATACACAAAATGGATTTTAAAAAACAAAAGGGTGGACAAGTTTAGCAAAGTTTTAAGCACGGATATGGAGAGAGTAAGAGAAAGTGCGAAAATATGTGTCAGAAGCTATTCATCTAATTTTATTTGATCAAAATAAATCTCTAATCGATTTCAAGAGGGTTTTTAAACGTGTAAATAACAGTTATTATCTCTTTACCGTTAAAAATGTAACCGAAAATTCACGCCTGTCCTTAGCAGCCGCTTTTCCCCGTCACATTGAAAATTTCAAAAACATACATGAAATAAAAAAAAAAAAAATAAAAAAATCGTTGAACGTTTTGCAATTTGTTGTCTACAAAATTGCACAAACACTTCGAATACATAAAATAAATGAATTCTCATAAAATCAAGACAACACACTATTTATGAAAACTAGAAAAAAGGAAGTTTTGTGTTTTTGAAAAACGAGCCAGCAAAGGAAGCTTATAAATACTATGAATAATATAACAATAAATATTGATGGCATTCGATTTGAATTTGTTTTCTGAATCAAATAAATATAATTATTATTTTATGTAAATTAAAACAAACATTTTATATAAATCTAAGACATTTAAATACAAAACAAATAATAAATCAACAAAAAATAAGATTTTATTTTATTGTTTCTTTTATGAAATTAAAAAAAAAAAAGAAATCTTTTTATGAATTTGTTACCTTTTAACAAAGCAAAAATAAACAAGTAAGCAAATCATATTCGGCTTTAAACAAATCTTTCATACCCACCACCCTTTTCTTAGAAGCAAAACACACAACTAGTGCGAGTTCTACGTGAATATCTTTATCCCTATATAACATATATCATAGTCGACGAGCAATGACCGCTGGGCAAAGAAAGCAATTCTTTTGCTTTTGGAATCGCAGGTGTCCTGACTTCATATTGCACTGTGAACTTGTTCTTTTCGACCTGATTTTGCACATTTTCAGTACCAACCTGCTTGCAAAAACTTCTAACGTTTTTACCAAATTTAAGACCGGCACCTTCATTATAATCTATGCCCGCTATATTCCCACAGACAGATAGGCGGAAAGACAACCGAACTCAGATCGACTCAATATTTGATACCGGTCGAGAATATATATACTTTTCTTTTTTTTTTTAGTGCGACTAGTCACTCAATGGATGTCCCCTATTCGTGTACCAAGGTATGTTGGACAGAAAGAGTTAGGGAGAGAGAGAGAGAGAGAGAGTGGTCGCAACGCACTGGATGTATGCCTAATCGGTAAGTGTTACGCCTTCACCCACTATACAATCATAATTGCACCAGCTGTTGAAACCGCGAGCACCGTGCTGATGATCGCGACTGGTATCTACTCGGCCATGCCAAGGATCAAATTTACAGAGTCTCTGACAGTTGTTCTGCGTGTCCGAGACACTTTGATAGAATAAGAAAATCCTTTTCAACATTCTCTCATATCAGGTGGACGAGGCTGCATTCTCTCTACATATTCTGTCGGATCACTAACAGAATATACGTCCAACTTTTAAACGTTTTCTCTCTAATAATTTGCTAGTAACGAGCATAAAACCAATTTTTTTTGTTTTAGAAAAACGAGATTTTTTCAGTTTATACTGTACTGTTAGCGTAGCACTTTCCGAAATTTTAGCAGTGGCCAGATTTTACGATAACAACCCGCTTCCTTCGCTTTCTTTGGAATGTTGCAAATGTTTGAACAAAATTAATATATTCTCCGCCTTTGATGGTGTGTTCGGAAATATTATTAACGTCTTCGCCTAATGCCTTATGAGTATTTCTGTACATATAATGAAATGAATAATTTTTATTGTTTATTTAGGAAAAGTTTAAAAAAAAAAAAAAATACTTAATATTTATCTTTTCAATTTAACAATACAAATAAACTTGTTTTAAATTAATGTTCGTGCGAATTGGATCCGTTATTGTGTAGGGGATTTTAATTGTGTGCATACATAAGAAATACCAAATATCTGCATATAAAACCGGAGCTTTTGTATAAAAATTAAAATATTTTTAAAGAAAATAATAAGGAAAATATTTTATTCCAAGTGTCGCCCGTAGTTAGTTACACATTCTTCCGTCCCGTCTGGCATCTTGTGATGGTGCGCCAAAAAAACTCTTCGCTTTTAGGCAAAGTACTCATCGAGCTATTTTCGTACATTCTCGGAAAAAGCGACGCGCTGCTCAGCAAGCAAGTGTTTCAAGGGCGCAAACATGTGGTAGTTGGAAAGACTTTAGCTTGTTGAGTAACAACAGCATAAACTAGTATTTCATATGTAAGTGAAGTCAAGCTTATTTTGCCTAAGGACGGATGGATGAACATCGTGTAAAAGTATATTTGGACTCGATACACTGCCAAAGCGATTCAGTCTCGCAGTCGATATGGATAGTACGATTGAATCGGAACATGAATTTTTACATCTTCGCTTCCCACAATGCATTTCAATTTAGGATACATAGGAAAAAAGACTCCCTTTCCTATCGTTCGCACATACGCTCTTTATTTGACACAAAACTCGAGATTTTTCTGGCTATAAAAGGTATTTTTGTGCTGCGATATGTGTGTGTGTTACGTCTGCGCAACAAGGCTATGAAAAACATAACTCAGTTATGGTAAGGAATAGCTGAGAATTAGTTTTGATTAAAGTAGAATCCAGTCTACAGGCTTAGGAAAAAAATAAAGGAGACCGCTTTTCACCGGGTTACCCGCATTAACATATACATATATAACACACCACTCAATAAATCCCCTGTCTGACCTATATTAATGGCACACCCTTTTGATTTCTGAATAGGCCTACAAACAACACATCTAAAAATTTCGTGACGTTCTGATATTAGTTTACAAGTTACAGTTGTTTTAGTGACCCCACTTTTGTAATGTTCAAGATAATGGAAATATGAAATCTGATGTCTGTTCGTTTGTCGTTCGTTCTTGATAAAGGACGTTATGGCGAATCTTATCTGTCAAAAAGAAAAAAATTCTAAGTGGTTTGCTATTTTTAAATAAAGTCCCATGCACATCGATGAGGTTAAAAACTCGGCAGCGGATGAACTGTGCGCGACTGGGTGCGTGCACGAATCAGTAAGCGTTCTATGTTCGTGTATGTCTATATGGTATTAAGGTTGGAGGTAAATCTGTTCATAACCTATGACTGGATCGATGAAAAAATTAGCGAGTCTTAGATCTCTCTGGATGCTACCCACCTTTGGACAAACGTTAATGCATCCCGTGTGACAAGCAATGTGGGATCAAATTAACTTTACTGAATATGTTTTAAAAATTACTCGAGAGTAGGGTGCACTTCTAAACTGAATACAATTACCTCTTATTCGACTTACCTACATTGTTACATATTAAATTAACCACATTTTAGGGATCAACAAAAATTGATTGATTGATTATTATGAAGAATTGAACAAACCTCTGATATTTGTTCATAAGTTAGTTGGGTGTTACTTTTTGGCTACATACCTACCATAATATGTATGTATGTGCGTGTATGTGTATGTGTTTGTTTGTTCATATTTTGCTTAAACAGAAAGGGTGCAAAGCATATATCGGAACATACATAACATTTTTATAATCAATAATAAAACGCATTCGAACGGTTGAGTTGAAAAATCAAAACGAATCGCAAGATTGCTTGTTTAAGAAAACGTTTTCACATTGAACAATAGAAGCATGGAAGTCATAAGAAATAATCAAAATAAATGAATTATAAACAAATTGCAACTTCTTTTCATATGAAAAGGAAATTACTGCAATAAAAAATGTTATATGACAAGTATATGAATAGCAACATATTTTATTTAGCAGCAGCATATTTATAAAGAAGAATAGCAACGAAATTGCGTAATAAAGAAATTTTATTAAACTTGAAAGAAATCCGGAAGAACGGATATCACGTTTAAGAATAAGCTGAGCTAACATCAATTTACTTAATTGCATACTACAGTAGCATATCTGATAATATGAATGTGTCCGTCTATTCGTCTGTCTGTCTTCTTAACTTTCCTTCTTTTGTTCAACCTACAGGCCGCAATTTTTAGGATATTTTGATGACATTTTGTGCACTTTTGTTTCTTATCCCGAGGACGAATGCAATAGCATTCGTGCTACAGATCGGATCATTTTTTCGACCGCTTCCCATGCAGCATCTTATTTTGAAAAGTCATTATATGAATAACGATATGAATAATTTAATAGCTACTTTTTTTTTAACCTCTTCATATACCACAATGAACCAACGATAAAAATATCAATTTAATAAGTATTGATCTTAAGTACCGAAACTACTTTTTATTGGCCTAAATGATGGCCTTAAATGGCCAAGAATGGCATGAAAAGGCAATTGTGAGTGTGGTAAAACTTTAAATGAACCAAAACTCGCATTTTCGAGTATAATTGGAGGGAGCAACAATGCGCGTCTCTTCACATACGATTTTTCAAACCTGCTCGCCCGAAAATCTCTACAATTTTTCCTTTTACTTTCAATAAAATAAATTACAGTTTTTTATCTTTCTTAAAAAGATCGTACGAAAATCAATATTTTTAAATAATTCTACGTAGTTCACTAGGTGTAGCATTATAGATTTTATTTTTTTTTGTTTTTTTTTATTCTCTTATTTTTAATTAAAATTTTAAACATTTACACTAAGTGCCGTAAGGTCGCTCAAATTGATGGTGCTTCACGAGAATGATTCTGATGTTGTCATTTTTTAATATTTTTCAGAAATAATTATTTCTTCTTTATACCCCAACATAAGCGTAATAACCCCGCCAAACATTATTATTCTTCTACCTTTTCTTCTATCCCAAAAATATGGTTAAAAAAAGGACCTTTTTTTTCTTTAAACTGTTACAACGGTGTTATCCCTTACGCCATTAACACAAATGCAAATTAAGTGAAGGTTTTTTTTAATCATTTCGGTAAAACATTATTTCATAAATTGAGTTTGTATGGAAACTGCGTAGTGTTTTTTAAAGTTGAATTATTTCAAACTACCAAGAAAGTATTGAGAGGAAATATAAATGTTAACTTTGCATTTCATTGACTGAATGAAGGCGCATTATGCAATTGATGATTAATAAAAATTCCTCCGTACCAGTGTAAGCACTTCAAGCAAAATGTAAAAAGATTAGGAAAAACGCCTGTTCAAACGGTAGACTTGTATCAAGAGATTTGCTCAAAGCCGATTAAGTCATTTCGTAATACTCGACAAAAGAAATCGAAAGGAAGAATTCAAGCTTTGGATATGGATTGTTGGAATGCGGGAAATAAGTTGATGTTAATCGGTAAATAATTTTTCGTCAGTTCTTGTAAATCTAGAAGCACTTGTTGTTGTGCAAAATTTATAAACTAATTTTCCGGACCTGATTTAACTTCTAACAGAACGGAATATTACGTAAAAGTATTTTGATAAGTTGTACTTTAACGATACTCACTTCTCCAACCAATTAACCGCTTTTAGACGAAATACCGAGCACACTGTACATTCTGCCACATAAAACAAATGTTTTCCAAGTAACAACTTCGATATAAACTAATTGTAAAGTTTATGAAAAGTATTTTAAATCTAATATAAATTATAATGAAATTATACGAGAAAAAATTTAGATGAAACAACCTAAGTAGAACCTAGAAAAACTGGAAAGTAGAAATTTTTATAATTTCAAATGGTTTCTTTAAAACACATATAACAAACTGGGCACAAACCACCATTATTTGACATCTAAAGCTAGACGTGACAGAGCAAAAATAAAAAAACAAAAATCGGTCGAGAATCCGTCCTTTTTCTTTTTCTTTTTTTAGTTTATCTCTTATTTATGTATTTCTCTTTTTAACGACATACATAGCTGTGTTCAATACGAAATAAACGTATACAACGTGAAACACATGACATGAAATCCAATACTCAACAATCATGTTCTTAGTTTGTTATTATTTACATCTGAAGTAGCTAAGCGATGACCGTAAGGAAATGCAAATAAACAAACAAACAAATCTACATACATATAATGAACGTAATGTAAACTTCTCAATAACTTCAATTCACATCTGTCGCTTAGTTATATTTCCAACATTTAATTATTTGACTCTGCAGACAATCACTCATTGCCAATGAATAGACTACGTACGTACACTCGTGAGGACACTCGTTAAAGCGCAATGTAGTAAGTAGTAAAAGAGAATAGTCACAAAATTAGTTTTGATTGATTGAAATGGATTTCCAATATCTCCTACCATTTACACCCTACATAACTTGTGAAACAAGCGCATGTTAAGTTAGGGCGGAGATATGCAACAACTAGAAGGACTTGAGATACACACAACATTTATGCTTATCTGTCGGTCGGTCTATTTTGATTTTTCGTAATAAGAGCCGTTATATGAATAACTGTTTTTAGAGAAGAAAAAGGTGTAGGGTATTTAATGATGGGCCGGTTTTACTTGTTAATACATGCATTATTATCGTTTACGTTCAATAATAGCACGTAACAGGGAAAAGTGGATGAAGGACGCTTGCCATTGGCAAGCCGCCCAATAAGAGGTACACGACCGTATACAGTGATAGTGCATATTTCGATAATTAAGCTTTACAATAAGCATTTCGTTACTGAGATTTATTCATTTACCTACTATGTAATATGTGTTAAAAATATCTCCAAAAACTAGGCAACACTCTTTTAATATTAAATTAAAATTTCATAAAACAATTCTTTTATCTTGCGCAGGAAAATAGACAAGGATATTACTTTAAATCTTTTATCCTAAAACTAGGAAACAACAAACTTTTTGTATTTTTTTTTTCTTACAGGAAATAAAACAATATATTTTACTATACACTACTAACAAGACTGAAAATATAAGAGTGAAAATATGAAAAATAAAAACCATTTATAGATATTTTCGAAGTGAACATTCTGACATAAGCGCATAATACGACAAATTTAAGTTATCGTATTTTTTGCAATGCTTAAATTAAGAAAGCAAAAACTTTGTAAAATTATTTAGTACTTGACGACCGATAATAATAAAATTTATATTATTGGCTGACCCAGCAACCTAAATTTATTGATATTTTTCAATCAGCGAAATAATTAATTGAGCAAAGCAATTAAATCTTATAAATAAATGTGATGATCTCCGTAATCAATAAGTGATTCGAGCTTACGATAAACTATGTCGAATATCACGAATATTAGGCAAGCACACCTAAGACGTTAAATTTGCAAACTTTTACGTGTATATAAGTAAAGATAAAATTTTCATTGCTGTCCTCCTCTAGGATTGATTGTCTAGTTCAACAAAAGAATTTCTATATGTTACTTAATCAATAAATCACTTTAAAACTTGCAAAAATAAAAAATGAAAAGTTTATTATGTGACCCCCATCTCTTGTGCAATGGGTATAAATATATCGAAATTTCAAGTATTATGTTTGGCATTAGCTTCAACAATTTAATAGTTGGACTTTTGAATTAAATTTTATGTCTTCTATTCGTTTTTTGTTAATCTTAAATAACATAATATTTCAATGCCAAAAACCTTTTTTCGCAAAAAAAGGTTTACGTCGTTCATTGTCGTAAAACAAACAAAACAAATTTTGTCCATTTTTATTGAGAAAACAAGCATGAAATTATTCTGTCTCTTCATATAACGAATAAAATAGTTGTTTTTCTTTTTTGCCCTTATCCATACAAACGTCTTCGCTTCATAACCTTTCGCATGAATTTTCACACATTGCATTGTTGTAAAAATTATAATACTTTGCCTGTAATATGCGCAAAAGACAAATTGAAGAGTTTTTAAAGCTAACTTCTATTTTGTGATAGGAAACTTGTGGGTCGAATTATTAATACCCGTTTATTCGCTTCTCTTATATATGAAATAGAATTGAGTTTATATAAGCGAAATTCTGAAATAAACCCTTACATTATTTTAGCTCAATCGATTTTTTTTAGTGTGTATAGTATGATCATAAATAGGTCTAATTTCCACATAGTTATACCTCCATATAATTAATAGAATATCGTGCAAAGTCCCCCTTATTTTTACTGTAATACGCCCTATTACAAACGGTACTAAACGAAGTACGAACTTTCGTATGAGCAGCCAAGTAGATAAGAACTGCGATTATCCAGTCGGTGTTCGAGGGTTCAAATGTCAGGTTGATCATATTTAATCGTGGCCATAATAAGTGCTCAGTCGTTAAAGGGATAACACTTAACGACCCAGTTTTTCCTTACTTCTTTCCGACCCTGACCGTGTTACCCAAGCAGGAGACATCCCTTGCGTGTTTGGGTGGCACATATGTGACATGAGAAAGGAACATCTCCTGAGTGATTGGATCAGATATATAATACTAAGCTATATATATATAAATATATATATATATATATTTATGCATTTTGATTTAAGATAACGGCTATATTCAAGATTCGTCTTACTTTTAATCTAATTCTTATATTTACCATTTCATAAAAACGTGAAGGCTATCAAAATTGTAATTAATATCAAGAATATTAAAAAATTTTCAAGTAATTAAATTAATTTTGCTTAAAAAATAATAAAAGTAAAATTTAAAAAGGATTTGCACATAACACTTTAAATATTTTTCAAATATTTTTTTTTTTTTATTTGACAGAAAATGTGTATATACGTTGATGTTTAATGCATAAAAATCAAATATAAAATAAAAAAAAAAAACTTGAAATAAAATAAAAACGAAAAAAAGTTTTGAGACACGCGCAAATTTGTACAAAACTTTGGTCATAGAGAATATGAAAGAATGAAGAAAAAAAAAAAAAAAAATAGCAAAAATACAAACAAGACATTTTTTTTTTTATCTTATATACTGAGTGTAAATCGACACATATGAATGGACGTATAGATATACCGATGGCGTGGCGTACATTAAGTTTGAAAGTTAGAGTTCTCTCTTATAATGTAGAAAGTTGAAAAGCTATACACAAACATCTTCACCTTAGTTCTATAAGCTAAAAACAACATAAGACTGCCTGTTGTTACTCTTGTATAAGCGCTAGAAAACTTTTGAATGTAGTGTTTGTCGTATGTAATCGAAGAAAGTAAAATTTTACAAACGTGTCATGAATACCTTACATATAAACACACTTTCGTAAAGTATCCGGTTATGAATATAAAGTTGTTTATCTAGAAGAATAGATTAAAAAAAAAAAATAAATAAATAAATAAAATAAAGTTTTAAACCAAAGAATTTTTCTTTTTTCTTTCTTTCGATAATTGCTTTAAAAAATAAACTGTAATGTTATATGTATTCTCTGTTTACTATCTGAAATTGAATATTTTTTGAAACTAAATAAGATTTATTACATGTCATACCGATCAAGAAGAACATATCGGCAATGTGGCATTACAAGTGACCATCCGTCAATTACTCAATAAGTAATGGCGGACAAGTGAGCGGAATTCAAAAATTCTTATACAACTTGTCAATTAATTGGTCGACTCGGTTTCATTTGAGTATCGTCTAACCTTATAATAATCGTAAACGTAATCATTTATATAGTCGTGGTCACAATTTTACATATATATGGAGATAAATATAATTGTAATTGTTAATAATAGTCGGCATACGCTTTGAAAGAATTAAAATACAATATCCTCGGATCTATTTTACATATCTAGAGTATGAAAAGGAAAGCATTCAATCTAATCGATTGGGTGACATCGATTTTTGACACATACACTGACAACAATTGCATTAATCGAAAAAAATGTTTTAAGTGAATGCTTTTTAAGCATCCCTGGAGAGTCTTTAAGCTCCATAACGAGAAGCTTAAGCTCAATAAATACCATAGTAGTGTGAAGTGAGAGGAATGCAATAATGTACAAAGTTAGCCATCTACTTAATTTACCGCAGGGATGCAGAGACAGCGAAAGAAAGAAAAAGAGACCGGAGGAGAAAAAAAGAGACAGAGAGAGAGAGAGAGAGAGAGAGAGAGAGAGAGTATGTTACGATGGCACAATTAAGCATTTCTACACATTATCTATCAGATAAGCACTTTATGGTTTTAGATATAAGAAATGTTTCATTGTTTCTTAAATAATCCTTTGTACCTAATGGCCGCTATGGTTATTCGTTTTTTTTTTTTCAAAAGAAATTGACTTAATAGAACATTTGATTGTTGGATGTAAAGAATTTTTTACTGAAAGGTTTCCATAGCCAATAAAAAATCTTGTTTAGTAAAAAGAAAAGATTAATAAGTAAGTTTTAGCTCTTCTTCTATGTTGCTTTCATCACGCTTTGCTTGCAGATATTCATTCCCTGAGTAGCATATTGTTGAAAGTCGATTGAGTGTAAACTAGTGGTAGTTAACAACAAAAATGTTGATCTACTGAAATAGGAATTTGCCAAGAAAAATAACTGAAGTTTCTTTTTCCTTTTCTGTTCTACTTTTGAATTCTTCACGTTATTTTTTCTTTAACTTTACGTATTTTCTGTTTTTATTTTAGTTTTTTTTTTTTTTTTTTTTTTTTTTTTTTTTTTTT
>CCAG010018788.1:0-16816 GCA_001077435.1 Glossina morsitans morsitans | reverse complement strand
TTTTTTTTTTTTTTTTTTTTTTTTTTTTTTTTTTTTTTTTTTTTTTTTTTGGTTGAAAAATAAATAAAAAGTTCAATCCTTGAGAGAGAGAGAGAGAGTGAGAAGGACACCGGGAGCGGGAAATTATGTTGGTAATTTGATACAGTTTTCTTTAACTCTATCATCGAGATGCATATTAAATATGCCAGTGCGCGTATAACACCCAAAAGTATGCTTCCAAAATTTGATAAGTTTAGATATCCAGAGCATTAATTTAAAAATTCTGACTCTCTATGTTTCGCTAACATAGAAATCGTGAAAAGTTTATCAATTAAGTGAATAGAAATTGTCATGAGCGTGTGAATTTTTCCCGCCATTCACAAGAACTGGACTTTGGGGTCAAAAATACGTTTATTTGCGAGCAAAGTTAATAACGACATTAGTGAAAATATTGTGTATTCCTGGCTAATATTTTTTCTCATTCCTATACAATTTTTTTAATCCATTTCGGAAAAATGTCTCGTTATTGGAGACTATTCCGAAAAGTACACAAATTTGGGTATAGTCAGGAGAATCGAAATACATCTGCGGCTAACAGCGGTGAGAATGCGACATTTCAAATTACAACTGCATGGGAATTTCTTCATACTGAAAGCTCCCGAATTGTGACTTTCGAGATGTTACGCCCATTTTATATTACAATTGCGCCGTATGTCGTTGGTGATGCTCCTTAGTGATAGTTTTAATTATTGGAACAAGCCATAATGTATCACGGGAAACGTAAAGTTTCCTGCAAATGGTGCTTCCTGACACCTACTTTAAGCTCAAGAGAAACTATGTTGTGTACATTTTAGTTTGACAATTTGTCAATAGCTATGTGCGTGCAGCTTAAAGCAGCTTAAAGATAATACCTTCAAATGACAAAGTAACGAGTTTTATCAGGACTTTACTTACACCCTCCTTTAGAAAACGGACTGAACTAATTTATGTGGAAACTACTGCCATCTTCCCACAAATAGGCCAACTGTTCTTAACAAAAAAAAAAAAAAAAACAGGAAAATTGAAACCATTATAATATCGAGGTCATTAATTTACAATCTATACCTTCTTCAGTACAATCAGTATAAATGTATTTCAGGTCACGCTCTAAACTTGACTCGGATAGAAAAGATATTGATTGCCAAAGGGCTTATTCGATTGTTAAATGTGTTTAAATATGATGAAGAAAAGTTAATACGAGTTCTAGTAAATGGAATTTCAAGGTTATTGTGACTACTTTTAGTGCAAATAAACCATAAGGCATTAACAGCTTAGCGAAGAGCCTTAGATTCTTGTATTATGTATTATTGTAATACTTGAGTTATGGACTGTTTCCCCTACAATTGTACGCCTTATGCCCACATTGATTGAAGAGTATTCTCATAAAAAATGCGTTTATTTTTTGGATTAACATTTCGATTCTAGACGAATTAACCAACAGTGTCTTCTAGTTTTTGATCGCAAAACTACTTGCCATTAAGATTACCATGTTAATGTTTGGTCAAGATATTACACAATTGTTGATAGGTCAGTCAGGACAGGTTTAATAGCTTTTCCTCCACTCATTTTGGCATTCCATTTGTCCAGCTGAAACGTATCATTGGAATTACTAGATAAAAGTGAAATTGCTTTTTCAAGTGCACACGTTCGTTCCAGTTGAGAGTATCAGACTAAATACACTTACTTGGAACACTCCAGCTAGCAGTGATCTCCATAAAAATATTCTTTTGAATATTTTAGAAAGGCTTACCAATAACCTTATTAGTATGTACAAGATCTTACAACAGCTTTCTAGTTTCTTTGGCCATGGCGTGATTTTATCTGCGTCCATATACATTACGTTAGAAAGCCATTCAACGTTTCAACGTATTATTGAAAACTAATGCCAAAAGAGCGAATGCTTTAGATGGCAACGATTTAACAACTATTTCATCTATGCAACCAGTTGTGGTACAAGGGCGTGTATAATTTAAGCAGATGAATGCAATATACTGAAGGACTTGACATGAATGGGCCTACCTTTTGTGACACGGATTGGCTCAGAAGCATTTTCTAAATCAATTTAATCTTATCTGTCTTGTCTGATATGTTGATGAAATTTGTTGTACTGGTTGCTTCACTTCAAGGACGAAGCCTATTGAAAACGTTTTGGATTGAACCATTTTTTCGATCAATTCTGGTAAGGTGGCGGAAGATATTTAATGTTGAACCGTCACCCACTACAGCGATTTTACTTCTTTTAATATTAAATTTTCTAGTTATTTCGTTGACTTTAGTTTATTAGGATGGAAAAAAAATTTTTTTAGATGCAGCTCAATGGTTTTCAATTTTCTCCATTTTTTACTTGGTCCACTATAAAGCCACGATACCGAAGATTCATCATGAAGCAAATGAAGTTCTCCTACTTGTATTTCCGTAAATGTATCAGTTTTAGTTGTGTTTTTCATTACTTAAACAGTTTTTTCTATTTATACGTACCGTACTCTTCGCCTTTTCTATTTATCGAATGCGAATAACATGAGATTGTTCTGAAACAGAAACACAAAAAAAGCAAAACTAAGAATATACCAAAATCCATAATTAATTCAGACATTTCACTCTTAATGAGTCAAATATATACGTATGTATTATTGTGTTCCCTTTTGCAGACTCGACTCGAATTGATTAAGAACGAATGGAACTGTATAATACTGGCAGTGGGCTAGAAAAAAGAGTGAAAGCAGTATAGAGAACAATAAAAAATTATAGAAAAAAAGCGCAAGAAGAGAATAAGTTTGTATTCACTCTATTGCGGTGCTGTACGAATATGCGATACACACTTACCCAAAACAATTTATACCAACTATAATAGATTCAATGAAAAACTTTGATTTATTAAGTAGTGTAAACAAGAGTTAATAAGTTAGGATAGTACTGGAGGTCCATAAGATGATATATACAGGACAAAATAAACATGTAACATTTTATTTAATCTAATTGTCTATGAACAAACTGGTGCTTGTACATTGTCCTTTATTAATATAAAATATTAAAAAGTTCCTACTAAACCGAGTGGACCAACTGTAACCAATAGCTAAACAGTATTTCAAAAACAGACACAAGCAAAAGCCTTTTCGTTTTTTCCTTTTTCGATTAAATAGATGCCCTTATATATATATATATATATATATATATATATATATATGTATTATACATTTCTTACTTGCATATCATATATCCTTTCGACAACAATACACAAAGCGTAAATGTAAAAATGTACTTTGAAAGAGTAACCAGTAAATTTGCAATTGGAAGATCTTATGCTCAGTTATGTGCTTTTCATATACCACACAAACTATCATTTACATTCTTATATACTTAGTTACACAATTTCTGTGTTACTTATATACTGCAAGGTATCTATCTACGTATGCATATAATTTATTGACTGGGATGAATTTGTGCAAAATGCTTGGGCAATTTCATACTTTACCTTTGTATTTTATGAATTATCGCGTAATTTATGCAATAAAATGCATAAGAACCTTAATCTAATCGTAATCATCATTGTTATCATCATCAAGTTGCGAAGAAAAGGTTTATCCTTTTCCTAGTTTTTCTTCGTTTTTCTCTTTGCATGCTTCTTGCATGGCTAAAACCTTGGATATTGTTCAAGTGAAATGAAATAAAGACATGCAAGAGGTGAATTTCAGTTCAACAGCGAAGCGATTATTTAAGCGAAACACGATGTGGAGATCATCGTGCCTTTGAAAAATTCCTTTCTACAGTCAGTTTATTTCAAAGATCTATTCAAATCAGTTTGTTGTTGTTGTTGTTTTTTTACTTTTTTTTTTTTTTTAATAAGTACGTTCTAAATAATACAGGCAAAGCACAAAGCAAAGTTAAGACAATAGCTTGTACTATACCGTTTATTAAAAGTTATTTGCATCAACCATTTTTTTTTTTTTTTTTTATGTTTTTCTTTATTATATGACCAATGGGCCAAGCAGATGCCGCCTGTTCGTGCAATACGGGGTGACGTTCGAAAAGACGTGAGACAAGAGAAAAACGAGAAAAAAGGGAAACGGCCGCAGCCTGGCGGGTGTCGGCCCAATGCGTAGGTGTTACGCCTTTACCGACTAAGCACTCAATAATACTACGACCAAAGTAAACTCGACCGCATTGAGCTTTGAATCGGCGAACGAGCACTTGATAATCGTAATTCTCACCTTCCCGGTCACTGATGCCGAAACAGCATTTAATTATACTTTCGCATATAGTGTTAATTTATATTACATATATACATCTTTGATCGAATTAGAATCAATTCTTCATAAATTTTTGATCCAAACATTCACTACATATGCCCACGAATATATAAATATTGTGAACATAAACAAAGCCTTTTATAAATAAAAAAGAATTGTTAATAATTATAATTAAAGAATTTTACTCTCAACTATTTAGCACTACCAAAAATAAAATATTTCGTTAAGAAAGTGAAGAGTTAGTTTTTATTTTCATAATATTCAGCCATGTGCAAAGAGTACGGGATTGATCATAAAAGCATCATAAAACAATTTGAACGACATTTTTTTATAAGATATTTTTCCCAGTTTTTTAATTATTTTGCATATTGTTAGGCGTACAAATAGATTTGTTTGGCTTTTTGATAAAATTTTACTTTACTTAAAATTTAATTACTACAAAACTAAACAAACGAAATATGCATCATGTAGTCCTGACCGGTTTGTCATTTTCGACTGTTAAGAGCTGCTAACGTCTTCAATGTGACTGCGTTGATTTCAAGAAGTGATGATAGGAAAAGGCTTGGTCTGAAGAACATAACGGAACGAAAATTATTTTCTTGCTTGTTTTGGCGGAAAACGGACAAACATTTTTAAATTTCATTGTTTTCATTTTTTTGCCCGAAATCTCGTAAAACACTTTCTAACTGCTTTATAGCTCACCGTCTTGTCGTTCTAAGCTTTAGCTGCTTGACCGGTACAATAAGAGGTGGGCCTATCTGAAATCTTTCTCCTGGGTGTTGCAAACAACCGAACCAAAAGTGATGTAGGGTATAAAAACGATTCAATGTCGGGAAGTTAAGCTCTTCTTGATTTCTAGAAATGCAGAAAATGCGAAAATGTGCATGTGTCTGTAAATGATAAAATCGTATTGAAAATGATTTTTTTGAAAAGAAAAAATGACCTGAGATTTCTTTATTTCATTTCCCGGAGTCGTAAACCAAATGAATAGGAGCAAATACTATCACCGTTCGTTTTAATAACCTACTACCATTACCTATTCATATATGCAATCTTTGCGACTTTACTAATACATATAGTATTAGGTTAATTGGGCTTATTGTTAATCTTTGATTACAAAATTAACACATTTGTCGGACCCTGCGCCCCGCGGGCCACTTCTTATAAAGGATCGTCGGCCGATACCACTTAGAATTCCCAGTTTCAAATATATTTTTTTTGTGTGTTTCATTGTGTGAAAATATCTAGTCCGATTTGCAGTTTCATCATCGAGCGACTCGCGATTCCTGAACCTCACGATTGCCAAAGTGGCAGCTCTTTTCCGTACGCTCATCATTTGCTCCGCTCGACGACTTGATCAACGTGTCTCTGGTCAGACCGTGGCTGTCGAGTGATTTAACACTCATGGGTTATCTTTCTTTGGGTCTATTCGATGATTGGGTTGTTGGGCTGTATTCAATGATTTTGATCTTTCTCTACATGAAATAATAGTTTTGTATTTAATATAAATCATGCGACATTCAAAATTGCATTTTTCACATTCATTGCTTTTGTTGTTTGATTTGAAGTCATCTACTATCGAAGCCCGTTAAACACTATCAGAAGTTTATGGTGATCTCGCGCTGTCATATCCCAATTGTTGCCTTTGGTTTCAACGGTTTGCAAAGGAGACCAGCAACGCTCAGCCACACGTTGCACGAGCTGTCAAGAATACACTGTTGCAAATCGAATAGGACGTTCTGCCGCACCCAACGCACTCACCAAACATAGCGTCTTCTCATTACCACTTGTTCAGATCGATACAGTATGACATGCGGTTGGCACGCGGAAAAATAGAAAAAAGTTGTATTCCCGGCAAAACTTCAAATGATTAGAAGAATAACAAGTAAACTTAAACTCTTATTAAGTTTAGACTTTTTATTTTAACTAAAATACAATCAATCCTTTTTTTTAATCACCTTAATTTTTTTTTTTATTTTTTAAAATTTTTGGTATGATTTGTTATAAGCAAATAAGAGGGGAAAAAAAAAAAACAAAAATCGACAGAAAACAATATAAAAACCACAAATAAACAAAAATGTTTACACTCTTTCATTGGAAACAAAAAAAAAAAAAAAAAAAAAAAAATGGAAAAGAAAAGAAAATAATAAATTTATTAATAATAATAACAAAGCCTTTAAAGGATTATAATTTGACCCTCAGAATTTTATGCAAAATTAATAAAAGACCGAAGTGAAATTGAAAACCATAAGCATTGATATGTACAAAGGAAGGAGAAAAAATCCTTACACTATATAAGACTATTATTAAATTTTTTGCAGTTGTCCGTGACAACAAAAGAATACCGTAACGCACTTGTAGTTGTGTTTTGCTTTGCGTTAAGCAAACGCGAAATCGTAGGTAACACGGCAAGGGGTAAAAATCGGGCTTGTAAGTGCACAACACCTTTTCAGGATTGTGATTCTAAGGTGTCGTATAAACAATCAGGGACATACACAGACACACCCGCATAAGAAAATGTATGCGATACTAAGAGTAACCTCGGCGCATACGTTTCGTATGTGCGTGCCGCCCAATCTTCTTATGCTCGCTCTCTCTATCTTTATGAAAATATTTTGAATAATAAGTTGAATTGTGTATTGTTGAGCGTGAGACATATGTTTGAATAGTAAGCAGTAGGCAGAAATGGAAGGAGAAAGAGAAAGAGAAAGTACAAAAACGACATGTGTAATCACATGTATACTGCATAAAAACATTCACATACATATGCATATGTGGATGCAATTCGAAAACATGTGATGGTTGTTAGCAATACATTTGTTGAATTTTAATGAGTAAAAAATTTTCACACAAGAATATACATATATATACATATATATATATATATATATATATATATATATATATATATATACATATAGGTATACATGCATATATGTATCAATAAAGGCGAAGAAAGGAAACACAAGTAGTACAAAAGACCGATATTTAAAAAACAAAAATAAACAAATAAAACTCTCTTATCCTTGACCTATCCGGATTATATAAAACTACTCGGAATTGAAGGTGTTTAATGACTACGCACATGTGACATTAATGCTGAACTTTTACATATATGACAAAGCTTTATATTTATGCTAAATTTCCCACAGTTGCGTACCATATTTAGTAAACTTTAGGAGGAAAGGTATAGCAATTGTTGGATTTGTAAGGCTGCCTCGCGATGCGTCAAACTGCCGTTTTAGTTTTTCTTTTATTTTTTCTTTTTGCAGCCAATAAGAAATACCGGGTGGGTGAATCTATCGTGAGAAGTATGCAAGTAGAAAAGTACGCATCTGCACGCATGGAAGCACAAAAGCCCGTAAGTTCAGATGAATGGAGGTAGAGCAGAGTGCGGACCTGAGAGGAAGCGTACGTGTAGATTATGCGCCTACGTCTATCCATGTTTCAATAGGTGTAAGCGTGCAAGTGTTCATGCGGAAGGGTGATCTTGTGAGAAAACAGACGTTTGGATGCCATGCCTGAGAAGGAACGCACAAGTGGTAGAGTCTATGAGCAGTAAAAGCATATGCTGAGAAGCGCAACTATACGAAGGAATGCCAGAGGATGATCGTGCGAAAGCGTATACTACGCATAGACCAGCAAAGCTGCACACGATCATAGACGCCTACGGACATAAGCTTTGTCCCTATGGTCAAAGAATTATCTATTGAAACAAAGATGACTATCCAACAATCCACTTTGTCCACCGCGTCCAAATTTTACGAATCCACAATGTTTAGTCCAAATTTTTTGTGATCGGTTTTTGAAGTATTCGCTCCATCGAAGAAAATGATGCAATGCGTTTTCAAATCAGTTCACCCAACCATTTCGTCAAGAAGCCTCAAAGTTGAAACTTAAGTTCAAAGAGTCATATAATTCAATATTGGTGTGTGTGGAATCTCGTGGACAGACTCGCGCGTATGCACGGTCATGTCATGGACAACTATTCCTTAAGAAATTTTCATTACTTGACACAAAAACATCTTTTATATGGAGAGATATATAGACGTCATATGTTTTACCATTACTGCAGACAAACAGAGGAACATCGAGAAGAAACGTTTAGAGGAACGAAACTGCAGAGGGAAGTGTACAGGAACGTAAGTGGGGAGGAACAAATGAAAAGAGATGTATGTTCTGGATTGTTTACCAAAAGGCAAACTGGCGGGCTCTTAATCACTAACATTCTCGAGCAGACTTACCGCTAAGTTAACGTGCAGATAAACGGACCGACGCACTGGTAAATCAACTAACCGGAACAAAACTCTGAATTTCATGCTAATTAAACACTTTTTCGAGTAAGTAATGTCTAAGTGTTATAGTAATAAAGCTAATAGAGGGAGTAAAATAAAAGTCCATATAATGTCTACACTAAACTTAAACCGGATTTAGTGATAGCTATCACCTATGTATTCTGGATCCACGTAAGAGTATTTGTTACGTCAACTCAAAGATATAAAACATCAAAGGATACAAAATATTAAAGAATATCACAATTTGTTGTAGCTACGCTTTTCTTCATTTGTAGACCTGTAAAAAGATATAATAAATAGAAATGGTTTAGACTAATTATATATATAATACGTTGCTCAATAAGTTCGTGAGATCAGGGCCGTTTCTTTGCAATTTCCTCATTCAAAGGCGCTAATAATGCTATATAATATTCAGTGTCGCTCTTTTATCCCTTCTCAAGGTAGTTGATGAACATTTTACCAGGTGCATTCCGAAAGACGAACGCGATAATCTTCTCAAGCGACTTTTGCCGATCAAGTGACCGCTGATTTGGTTATGCAGTGTAATGATGAATTCATGTTTCATCCTTTGTCGCATGGATAAATTGGGTTTATTTAGCCTGAAGGACTCATCGATGTGCAAAAGGCATTTTTTTTAAATTAACAAACCACTCACACATTTATCTTTTTGGCAGACAAGAGTCGCAACAACCTCGTTCAAATCAGTGTTGATTGTGGACGAATTTCTTCTCATCAAAAAATAACTTTTTTCGATCAACGCACGAAATCCAGAATTTTCTATTGTTTTGAAAATTACATAAGTGCTGTCATTAAGTCAACCTGCAAGTCGGAATGTTATGGTAATTTGCCACATTGACAAGCTTGGTATTATCTAAAACCCCTACGGATCAGTTAATAGCGGCGCCATCTACATGTCATCGTACGAGTATGTACACATGTATATGTATTAGATATCACAACGCGATTAATTGTTTAATAAGACACCTGAATAATCATTAACCAAATATAGGATTACATTAGATTTGCCAGTCGGGTTGGAATACGCAAAAATGTGTTTTACGGTCTTTCATTTGTATAATTTTGGATAACATAAGATTTCTAGTTGATATAAGCATGCTTGTCCATCCGTCCACCCACCCGCCTTTAAATAAATGAGAACGAAGCAAGAATAAAAAAGAAGTGTAGAAACATATGAAGCGCAAACTCAATTCGGTAGCCGTTCTTTGCTATTTGCAGTTCTATCACCTTTGGTAAGCAAATATTAAAAAAAAAAATAAGAAAAAAGAAAAAAGAAGAGTAGTGTATAAGATTACTTATGAAAGATTTATTTACTTTGACTATACACGCTTTCAAAGATTTACTTCTTTCTTCTTGCAAATTTTTTTAAACATGTCTTTCATAACATTGTAAGCATGGACAATTACGAAATCAATTTTCTCTATTTGGACGGAATCTAACGGAAAAAAAGAAAAACTTGAGGAAAACATCAATCGAAGCTAAACGAACTTCATGTTCATTGAAAGTCCATACTATTTCAGTAAAGGTATTGTTTACATTTTTATTTTTTTTTCTCCTCTTTTTCTATCTCTCTCTTTTCTCTACTTTGTAACAACCACAGGAGTTATGTTACATTGCGTTTGTCAAATATAATCACGTTTTAAACACTCGATAAGCTATATATACGCTTTTAATCAGTAAAAATAAGAAGAACCGAAGGAGCTTTGTTTATCTCTTTGCTTTGGAGAAGGAAAAATTCGACTAAGCATTTTTTTTTTTTTTTTATTTTCGCTATCGTCAGAAGAATTTTAAAAATTAACGAAATGTCAGTACAAATATAGTTTTAAATGCTTTCTTAAGCATAAACTTATCATCTTTTCTTAACGAATAATATCACGATGTGACTCTTAGTCACTTATGAAAGTTGTGCGAACAATTAAAGTATTGTTGTTTTTTGTTTATAGTCTGAATTCATTTGGATACCCTAGACTTTATATATCTGTTTCCTGGAAATGCTATGTCAAGTAATCAAAAAATTTAAATCAAAAGATCAAGCATGGCTCGAAGACTGACGGTGATCTGATTAGCATTAAAAGTGCATCGAAAAAATATATTGGTACCTGGGCTGTTCTTTGCCAAACATCTGGCGAAACATTTTACATTTTACATATCGCGTACAGTATATACTAAAGTACATATAGTTATGGGCGGATAGCTTGGACGATGAAAAACTACATTCCACTTGATCCTTGCTGATGAGGACGCTTTGTTGTTTTTACCTTTAACATCACCATCGTAAGTGTCTCCTATACGTATAACATGGTGATTGTCATAAAGAAGAGAGCAGAGATATTTAGACAATGGCGGCAGCCTGGGAGGATGTTGAACGTTGAACGCGCTTATCGAACTTTAGATCCTATCGTTCTATTATGGATTTTTCATATCACAATAAAACATTTTGTTTTTCTTCTTCTTCTCTCTTACAAAGCTCTTGGAATTCAAATTCTTACCCTATTTTAAAAGGTACATAGGCTACCATGTTGAGGAATATGTAAAAATGTTGTTCTTATTTACCATAAACAAGATATATTTACGATATACAATCCGATTACGTATGCATTTGAGAGATATTTTTACAGAATTTTAGGCAAGCTCTTGGTAGGTGTTGAAAATGTCGATTTAAGCCAAATATAAATTTTCCTTTGTTTCTTTTTTTTTTGCTTTTCTCTTTACAAAAAATAAACAAATACAGGGTGTGTGCAAAGGAATGAAAGAATTTCATAGAGAAAAGAAAACAATCAATGAAATTGATTTCGTTGTTTAAGTCAACAATACTCTTGTACTGCACATAACATATCGATACGTATAGCTATCTCCTTACCAACATATCTATATTTAAGTACGTGTATATGATATTAGAAAGAAATCTGTCAAACAAACGCATATAGTGTATCAGAATACACAAGAGTATTGCTATGGTACGCTTTTTACGTACACTAATGCAACTTTTTATTATTATTATTTTTTATTTTTTTTTTAATTTGAAAAAGTAATCAACAAATGTGAAAAGAACACCTTAAAAAATTAAACATTACTGAAAATCAAAACAACATTATGAACACTTTTACGCGTACATAGGCGTTAGGTGTAAAGGTAAAGTTGAAGAAAAAATATAAGACCAAGTATTCTAATAAAGCCGTGAAAGAAATATTTTAGATAAAATCAAAACAAAAACCGTGAACGTCTTACATGAAGATCTACATTCGTGAAGGGAAATAAGTAAAAACCCAAACTGCCTTGTCCTCCCTTCAATCATCCCTACGCATTCCTCCTAAAAATGTAAAATTCTTTTCATTACTTCAAAACCAGCATCAATACATTCCGCAATGGAGCTGATGTTATCTACATACATATACACATGTATATATATACATATACACATGATCAATTTAGCATAAAGAAGTAAGTGGCAAGAAACCGTTCTAAACCGTTTCCATCCATACCATGAAAACATGAGATAGCATTTTTATACTCGCCACTAAAATATTTACTATTGTCATTCCCATTGCAACACCCACCGGAATAGTCACCAAAGACTTTATAAGGTTATGCGTATTATATGTCTGCGAATGATTCTAGCCATGTTCTTCCGTTCAACAATAAATAAGTATGTCTTTCCGTTTATCTATGTCTCAATAAAATTTTCAAAATGCATCAATCGCTATATAAGTAACGAAAATTATCTCATGTATTTTTCAATCGTTGCTTCTCTCATCCCAGACGTATCGAACAGCTAATTATTAATCGGCTCTATACTCGGCTGTGTGCAAGTTTAACCAGATAGTCTTCTCTCTAGATGGCTGCACGGTCTTATCTTCGCATCTGTTCGCTTATTCTTCCATAATTCCATGCTCCTATCCATCTATTCGTTCGTCCGTATGGTTTGGCAGTTTTAACGTTTGCAGAAGCAAAACATAAAATAAAGAGTTTAAAGCCAATATCAAAAGGTGTTAAAGCATAGGCACGCCAGCCATGATGGTCTACATTTATTTATTTACACACATACAAAGTTTAAATGAATAATGTTCCCTGAAAATCATATAAAAAAAAGAAAATAATGCCTGATAGATAATTAATTATTTCGAAATTGTTGCGAGCTTCGAACTTCACATCTGTTTTTTAACAAACAAGAAAAAGAGTCAAATGATTATAAGTTATTATCAATATTGTTAGGTTGCCTCGCGATCGTGTCGTATATGAATACACGCAGCACCCATGATACATAGTATGTAATGGATATTGTATGAAGTCCCTCTAAATAGACATAATCGTCTATTCTAGCGACTTCTAACAGAAACTTGATGAGGAAGATCACGAAACAATTATCTCATCTGAGATGGGTATCGCAATAAGAAGGGTTTTAAGGAACTTTAGAAAAATGCATATAATTAGAAGTTGGAATAGAAACTTAACGTCTGAGTTATTTTTTCTGGTAAAGATTCAGGTTTTTTTTCTTTCTTTGTTTCTTCTCCTAAATATCGTACCGCCTGATTTCTACAAAACAAACAAACGTACAGCAATCTCGGATGATCGGGAAGTGCGGACATATTACGTGTCTAAGATGAATCAAGAAAAAAAAAAAAAAAAAAAAAATGCACACATCTTAGGATATCGGTGTATGCATGCACTGTACACGCACGTAAATACAAAGCAATTGAAACTATTATCTCTGTAACCAATAGATAAACATAAAATCTGTAAAATCAGAAGAGAAATATATATGCATGTTGCACATACAAAAGCGATACGTTTAAGTTATACTCCGTTGGTGTGACTTAGTTGCCGCACTTAAAAAGATTATAGAATTACATAATATACATCATTATAAAAGGAATCTTTAAATTTAAGTGAAACACTTTAGGCAGCACTCAAAACGTATGGAATGCTGTATATAGTTATGCAAATATAATACATTCTTATTATATGTATATACATATGCAGAAGTGTGTTATACGCACATACGTGTACATATATATATATATACAGTTGCACACAACACAACGCCCACAAAAAAGCTTGAGCTTTCTTTATTGCAATCTATAAAGGAAAAAGAGAACGAAAACAACAAGAAAAGCAATAGAAGAAGCAGTAAAACGACAAAACATAAAGAATAGTAAAGAATTTTGCATGTGCCAGCATATCACTGAAGTGTCACATTAAAGTCAAACGCACTAAAGACTCTGTGCACAGGGAAGGCATAGAGAAATGTCGTTTACACATACATACATACATACATACATACACATACATATATAAACACCATGTATGGAATACGCATACACACGCATATATATATATATATATATATATATATATGTGTGTGTGTTTGTATATATATACAAATAAATGTACATACATATACAACATGTCAATATAGAATTTCCTCTTTTTATAGATATTTATTTCTTTCTTCTCCTTTATATAATTTTTTTCTTTTTTTTTTTTTTGTTCCTTTGTTAATTTTCCTTTCAAAAAGTTGATGCAAAATATTCCGTTGAACGAACATTGAACTCTAATAAAATGACACCCACCCAAATAATTGCCTCGCCTGTCAAGCGCACAAGCATGTGCACACATAATGCCATACAAATATATCTATCTAAATGCAAGGCTCTGTGTGTCTGAAGTTTGCTTAATTTCATTTTAATGCTGTTCGCCTAACAAGAGTGTATCAAGTTTACCAAAGTCTATGTAACTTGCGGGCAGGCAACAACGAATAGAAAAGCGCAACATTTACATATTAAAACATTTGAAAAGTATTCACACATTACACTAGAAACAACAAATATAAGGAGAAATCAATCGCGAATATTTCTTGAAAAGAAAGAAGAAACAAAAAAAAGGTCATCACAATAACCAGCACAAAAAATATTAGTTCGTTAAAATCCTTTCGAGTCTCTGAAAATCTACAGTACTTTAAAAGCTATAAAGCGGTCTGAAATAATTGAAGAAATCGTTTTGCCGATCCAACAAGATTCATTTCCATATATGTACATGAAAATTGCACAGTTATTACGCCGGACCAATGCTTTAGCGTTTCCCTAGGAGAAAGAAGCAGCTTGTTTTTCATGATTAAAGTACAAAAATATATTATCTATGCTGGGTAAGTGCCTAATATAATATATATTTCGTTTTGTCCGAAAATATTGTGTACAATTGAAATAAATAAAATAGTAATTATTCTAGAAGCTATACGCGATCTAAAATAATGAATTAAACGTTTAGCGGTCGTCCCGTCAACACGGCGACAATAACTAATATCTCATCTTAATAACCGATGCGTCCAGTGCCGTGCCCATTGGTGTTAAAACTTAATAAGGAATAAGGATTTTAAGATAATGACAACTTCGTTTTTTCCAAATTGTTTTCACGAGCAATAATGAACGACCCGCATGAGCGGTCGAGTAGGCAAAGTATCGCGATTAATAAATCAATGATCGCGAGTTCAAGCATCAAGTGCGGTAGAGCTTTCAATACAGGCGAGCGAGTATATGACTTAAATTATCCGGTGTCGTTTAAATTCATGCTTTCGTAAATTTATATACGAAATACATAGACAATACATAAATATAAATATTTGAACGGGTGATAGTAAACAATAGAGTCGACTCACTGCTTATCAACATATGGTAGCAAATCGTATTACCAACTTCTCGCTTGTCAATCGCGATTACTAATGTTTACCAAACTCCTTTATTTTATCCGCTATTTCAGCGTACGTCTGCTTTGTTTTCTAAGGCTAATAAAAAATAAGGAAAATGAAAAAAAAAAAAACTTTCTTTTTTGCTTTTTTTTTTTTTTGCTTATATTATATTAAGCTCAAGTGAATGCAAATATTCTAGATGGACTTGCAACGTTTTCGTCTTATACATATTTCGTTGTGTCATTTGCATTTATTAACATTTTTTTTGTTCCTTTAACTGTGAATCACACCAGCAGACTCGCTGCTCTCTTACACTTCTACACATACACACGTAAGTAAGTGCAACATTTTTCCATCTTATTTGTTTGTCTGGCAAAATCTTTTGCCAAATGATAAAGGCATACACGGTATGGCATCGCTCTTTGTGTATGTGTTTTAAGTTAGATGGTGTGTCGGCTTGTGTGCGTGTTGATATCTGGCTGTGTGTGCGCGGGTATATATGTATGTGTATGCGCATAATTGAAATAATAGAACGAAAAAATTTATATAAAATCTATTTTTGGCATGAATGTATTTTGAAAACAAGCTTCGTAAATTGTCAAGTAAACGTCAGCTTATTTTTGCAGTATATTCAATTTTTTTTCTTCACTTTGCTTTGTTTTTTGCGAAATATTTAAAGCACTCGAAACATTTTCATTAAAATAAACAAAAAAAAAAATAAATAAATAAAGAGAAAAAAACAAAAATGAAAACCCAAAAAAAAAAAAAAAAGCAGAAAAGAGAACAAAGCCTTTGCTCAGTGCAGCACTTACATAAGTTTCTACATATGCATAAACGAGTACACGTACGTAACTTTTGGCTTTCTGATGGTAGTTTATATGCTTACAGAAATACACATTAAACCTAAACACACACACACACACACACACGCACACACACATACATATACACAAACATACGCAAACATACTTACGTTTATTCTTATTGTAATTTTGCCCTGCGTATACTATGTGATATTAATGTTTATACACATCAAGGCTTTCATTATAATATTTTCAGACACGGTTGCTATTCATGCATAGATATATATAATAAATGTAAACATAGTAGGTATTCTAAAAAATATTGAGCTTTTAACTATTTATAAATTCATATTAGATTTCGTAATAAGGTCTCCTTTATTAGGCTTAATATTTTTTAGACAACTGTATATATATATATATATATATACATATGTATATGTGTATGTATATGTGTATATACGCCGCCTCTTTCTCTCTTTGACTTTTTTTACTCAGCAAACAAACGAAACACAATAATCGTCGTCAGTTGAACGCATTTTGTTCACCAAAGAAAGCGAAAAAAATTGCATTAAAACCTATGCGGGATTTTTAATACAAAATCATTTGTAGTCAGCACACATCGCATTTTTCTTCTTTTTTCTTTTTTTCTTCTTTTTCTCTTCTTTCCTCTTCTTTTCATTTCTCTGCAATACGCATAATTTTGTTCCTTTTTTTTTTGTTTACTTAAATACTTAGTTAATGGTTATGTAAATG